>JACAXG010000004.1:2176873-2428415 GCA_018881555.1 Amblyornis subalaris
TTCTGAATGCCACGTAATTTTAGCATAACGATGCTATTAATGGATTTGGAAAAAGCTGAGTGTTTCTGTTCTGGATGTTTCAGCCTCTCTACTCTTACTTATCTTCCAGTTTTAGTGCATGTGCAGGTTCTTAAAAATGGAAATTTAATCCAAGAACACTTTACCATATTGTGGTGGTTGTTGGGTAACTTGTGAGAAATTGATTAGTAGCTCTCATCTAATTCCTAATGACAAAGTGGTGTCCCCACACACGTTGGGAATCTCTGCTGAGTCTGGATGTGGGATGGGCCATTCTCTGGCACGAGGACCAGGGAAAAAGGCACTGACAGGCAAACTTGGAGCATTCTGGGTGGGTGCAAACATCAAAAGCTTTCAGTCCTAAGATCTCAACTCAGCAACTTTCAGAGGTCAAAACTCACTTTGAGAAGGAAACAGGAGGCACTGCTGAATGGCTGTAGTGGGAGCAGTTTCAGGGAGGTTGCCTGTCAAATGAAGGTCTTTTCCTCATGGATGAGAGCAATTGTGTTGGCTTTTTCAGCTGGGAGCTTGTGGAGGATTGATAGCTATCCTCKCTCTTATCCAAATCTGATAAACCTCACTAAGCCTATGCACTGATACTTTGTTAACATTCCCATTTCTTCTCTGTTTAGAATCCTCCTTTCTCTGTTTTCCCTTATCTCAGCAGCACACAGTATCCTGACCAGTTCAGACCTGTTCTGTTCTTTGTTTTGTTAATTTAATCTCTGCACTCATGTTTTTACTCTGTTTTCTAAGAAGCTTCAGCACTGCCTGTCACCCATAGCCACTTGGAGCAGAGCACCCTGTCACAGAGGCTGCACTTCTCACAAAGCTGACCAACTTGTCTATAAATAACACATCTTGCTGGGTAAATGCTTGGAAGGGGATTTATTTGTGCTCAGAATAATTTCTGTGGTGAGAGCCTGCATGTGCAATAAACAAGTGGATGATGACTTGAAGATAGTGTGAGTGAGGGCATCCAGAAGAAAAACCCTTAAGCTCTTTCTAAATCCATGTTAATAAAGCTATTACTGCAACTTCATGTGACACTTAAAAGATATTTTAGCTATCTATACTCCTATTTCTTGATAGGAATAACTGGCTCTTAGAATTATAATTCTTCAAAAGGACTTAATCTGGAGTTTATGATCCTTATTTGTGCCTGCATTTCTGCATTGGTAATTTGTACCACTCTCAATACTGTGCTGGTATCTAGGAGCAAAGCTTGGTTGTGTTGAGGTTGTGCAAGACCCTGTCACTGTGTCAGAATATTCGCAGTCCAGGTTAAGGGAGGATCTCCTGCAGGAGAGGACAACAATGATTATGGTGGTCCAATCATCCAAAACTGTAAGAACAGTGTAAGTGTATTATGGTTCRTCCTCCTCCAGCAGTTTGCTTTCCAGATACTGCTCTGGACTTGATAATTCTTGATGGATTTTTCCTCTCAGAATGATGTTACTGCTTTTCGAATAGATGTGAAATGTATCCAGTGTAGACACTGGCACAGGCAGCTTTGGGGAGAAAGCAGCTCTCCAGAGATTTGGGGACAAAAGTATAGAATCTGTATAGAATCAAGGAGGCAAAATGGTGGGATTCTCACCCTGTGGAAAAACTTGCAATGAAGCAATGGAAACTGCAAATTCTTTCACCTGCAGTGGATAAAGCACCAGTGATTAGGGATCCAGATTTGTGTGTGCACAGGCTGTAGTTGCACCAGGGATTAATTGCAGGTATTAATCCTTGCACATGGGTAGCTAAGTGCCTGTCTGCCTAAGTAATTTACTTCCAACAGTTAGGCTTTAAGAACACTACTAACTTCCAGTGCATAAACAATTTTCAAAAATGCAAATATCTGCCTTTTTAAAATAAGAGTATGTAAAAAGAAAAGAAATCTTATGTTTCAGTTTTTGGAGCAGAAGTCATTTGTGTCTTTACAATACTGAGTGTGTTGTAGTCATAGGTCAGGTTTAGCAGTCTTGAATTTGCTGGCTTGGAGGTGCTGGCAGCCTCCTTATTTCCCTGGTTAAGGTTTTCTGTTCCCAGTGCACCCAACCTTTGTCACAATCGATTGGACAAGCTTAGGAATGTGTTTACTGAGACAAAAAAGAAATTAAATATGAGAGACTGTAATAAAGCAACACAACTTGGGGTCAGTCTGGACTTTGCCAACTACTGCGGAACTTGTTAAATCTCTGCTGAGAGAGACAGAAAACCAGTGTTTTGTCAGCTGCTCAGGAATGCAGAGAGGACTTGAGTGTGGCTTTGGAACAGAAGAGCTGCCGTCCTGTACCAGCTGAAATGGCTTTGAACCCGTTTAATGCACACATGTTCCTCCTGACAGGACTCTGGGATGCTCAAAAGAGAACAAGGCTCTGGTCCAATCTCTTCTGATTGTGTCACTGGTGCTCACCTGAACCACTTCTTGCATTCAATATGGAAATTGTGTCTTGCAGATGAGGAGCTGGAAGTGCACAGTTTTCCCCTTTCCCAACAATCAGATGCAGTGAAATGATGTATTCATTGATATATTGATAGCATAATAAGCTATTTACCCATACCATGTTTATTCTGCTAAACTATGGCTCAGAGAGAGGGATCCATGGGAACAGCTGAAGTGGGGAAATTAGGAAGCTGATTTAAAGTCACCTTCCTCCACTCTGCTCCTGCACCTACGCACACATGAAGCGACCTTTCTGTTGACAGTTAAATTGTTTTATCATCTTTTTATCATCATTGTCCTGTAACTATAAAGAGCATTGTGTCATCTCAGCGTTGTTTTCTTCTTCATGCAGTAAAAGGTACCTGTGAGTCACACTTCCCTGCTACCTATTGGGATTTGACCATACTGATCCAGTTCATTCCAGATCTCCAYTGATCCTACTGAGACCTTTTAACTTGGTGATAATGTAGCACTGATTTTGTCTTTCATTGCAGTTTATGATGAATGTGTGCTTTTGTCAAAGTTAGGAGTTCTGTTCTTTGCCTTCATTAACAGGGCAAGTGCACAGTGATGTGCTCTCCCTCAGTCAGCTCAGGGGGAAATCAGACCCAGAGGATCAGATTTTGCCATGCATTCTCCCTGAGAAACTCACCAATTTTAACAGGGTTAAAGCCCATATATTGTATTCCTGCTTGTAAAGGAAGTATTTATCCACTATCATTATTCATTATTATTTTAGTATGTGATGAAAAGAAACATGGCTAGTCTGAAATTCCTGCCATTTTGTAGAAGGCAGCTGTAACTTCAGTGCACTTGCCATGGTGGAGGAATCTGCAATTATTTCCAAGGAGGAAAAAAGAATTGCTAGATTTAACAAATGCAAGTCCTTCATAAATAAGATATCCTCACAGCAATGATATCCTCTGGGCTTTACATGATGTTTAATTACTGGACAGCTGGAGGGATTAATGCCTGTGCATTATGCCCTGGCTCTCAGAAATTAAACATGTACAGCTGCCACTTTATCACTGCTTAAAGTATTAGAGCTCCTTCAAAAGCAGTAGTAATTTGCAGAAAAATCCCCATTGTCATTTAGGAAAAATCTCAGCCCATAATCATATTTGTCCTGAGTTCCTTCAGAACAAAATGGCAAGAAAAAAAGAAAAAGAGATTGAGAGTTACTTTCAATTGCATGCTGACAGGAAAAGTGAAGGTAGTTGCACTTTTAATATACTAGATGCTCGTTGTAATTAAACATAATTAAACAGTGCGTGAGCTTATGTTAGAGGTAAGACAGTCATTGTGTAAACCAAGAATTAAACTCTAAAGCCATGGCCTAAGCTGGGCCAGGACCCTACCTGCAGAAAGGGAGGGCAAAATGGCTTTGTTTTCCCTGCTGCTGTCTCTTGAGCTTAGGTTTATAAAGGAAGACGTGGCACATCTGCAAATGGAGCTTCCAGCACGGAGTGGGGCCCAGCTCACACCAGGCTTTGGTGGTGGCCCTGTGCTGATCCCTCCTCACAGAGAATTGTCCCTATCAGTGTTTTCCATGAATAATTTATTCTCTAAAGCATAGTAGATGAAAACACAATTTGAAGACAAAACAATTCAGCATGTGGTACTTTTGCAGTGTTTCTCTGAAGGAGCGCCAGGAAAAAAGGGGAGATGCAACACCACGAGCACACCCACACACAGACACGTCCTTCACACCCCACATGATAATTTTGCACCGAGCTGTGGAAGAGGGGTATGAAAGAGCTGGTTTTATACAAAGATTTGTGGATAATTAAACAAAAGCTTAATATTGCTGGACTGCAGGATACCTGTGCACACCCACAAAAGCTTTGTCCTGCTGCTGTTTCTGCACTTTAGCTGGAGACAGTGGCTCTGATTCTTCTTTCCAATCTTACATCTGTCAGAGGAGCAAAAATTGGCCTGTAATTATGTTTATCTTTTGGGTAGTCTGTCTTTCAATAGTTAGAACTCCTAGAGTTGAAATAGTCAAGAAATTGCATCTCTTATTGCCAAATATGATTGTATTTCATGTCCCTGAAGTGCTTTCTCCATAAGAATGCAGCTATAATTTTGAGCCTATTCATCCAAAAAGCAAGAATCTGTTTAGTTTTATTCAGGGAAATCTTCTGTAGTTGGCAGTGCCAATGATGATGCTATGATGGCAGATATGTGGGTAGGAGTTGCATCCTGCAGTGGCCACCAGTACATATGTGTTACACTAATTAACAAGTGCTTAGCAGTTCTGCTTCCTGAGCATATGATCTGAAGGCTAAATCAAAATCAGTAGCCTGAGCTCAGCACAGTCCTACGCAGGAGAGGACCATGTCATGTTTGATGCAAAAGAAAAAAAAAAAAAAAAAAGAGTTGGTTTATGAGTCATATAAACGGATGAAATATCTGAAAGTTATCTCAGTGGCTGAAATACACTCTTTTCCTACAGAGGATGATAAAGTGGTTGGTTTAACTTTGCGTATATTTTGCAAAGAAATTTGTTCATTTGATAAAATGTAATGAGAAAGGTTTAGCTCACAATAAACACGACTTCATTACCCTTCTTTTTTCCAACAGCTTTAAAATAATTGCTCATGTTGAACATCTGAGTCTCCGTCTCTGCCCAAATCCAGGAAAGTGCTGCCTTCTGTTTCCAAGTCATAGAAACTGAAAGGCAAATCCTAATGCCATGGAAATCTATTGCTGTTAATGTGAGCACAGTCAGCACACGACCCTTACAGGTTTAATTGTAGTGAATGTCACTCAGTGATTAAATTTCCATTTGAGTAGAAAATCTAATACTTCTTTTTCAAAAATTATTGCCATTCTTTTCTGGGATTGTGGGTATATGGGCCAGTACATTATTTATATCATGTAATAGCTGTGCCCTCTAATTATCACATAACTGAAAACAATCATGGGCTGGTTGTTCCCTGAACAGTCTGTCAGTCTCTCCCCCTCCCAAAATCACCTCAGGGATCTTGTGTTTATAGACTTGGTCATTATAGGATGTGCTTTTATTCACAACCTTGAATGTGGCCACACCAAATTCTGCCAATTGCCTCATTGTATCCTCAGTGCTTCTTTTTTAAGATGCTTCTCCCTTTAGGTCAGTTGTCTTGCAAATCATTTTATTTCAAAAGTATCTTTTAATTGTTATTGAACCTACGTTCAAACTCACTTTAAATCACAGTTCCTAGAGGAATGTGAGACGCGGTTGGATGAACTGGGGGGGTGAGTTGTGACAACTTTCAGCCTTTCCTTGTTTTGTCTGTTGTCCAGAAGAGTTAATAGTGCATGTTCCAAATGCAATGAATGTTTAAGTCTAATAGTGAAGCAAACTGCTATAAGAAGAAAAATCTCCTCTTACAGAGAGTTCCCATCCAGCGAAGTAAATTAGTGGAAGTGRAAATTTTATGGGGCACTGACCTCGTTGCTTGTAATGTGAGCACTGCTTTGTCCCTCACTGCTTAGGTGAGTTCAAACTGTGAGTCAGCAACCTCCAGGATTCCCTTCTTGGTTACAGCAGTATAAATGGCTTGATTGATTCTGGGGGAATGGCTCAGCTTTCCAGCTGGTTAAACTGGTACCATCCCTGTGCTTAGGAACGTGTGGGTAGGGAGAAAGTGGCAGGCCAGTGACATAGCTGTGGAGCCGTGAGCTGGGATTCTTTGCCTTTCCCACATTTTCTGAGAATGAAACAAATTGTGCTGTCATTTGCCAATGTGATTAGAGTGTAGCTCTTAGGATTCTGATGAAGTCTCTCTCCTGAGCTGGACATAAGGAACCAGAAAGCAATGGAGAAAACAGGCAGGTCTAACAAGACAGGTCATGTCTCTCTATCAGCAGGTGAGCACAGAGTGGGAGTCTGCCSAATGGATGGAAGCTGACATCCATGGATAGGTTTTTCCTGGCAAAATGTGTGTGATTTAAACTCTGCAATGGCAAAATTAAATCATGGTCACGCAGAAAATGCTGTGCACAGAAATTCTGTGCAGAAAATTCATAACCACAGGGAGTGCTGCTGAATCCAAGAGGTCTGTGTGTGCAGTAATGTGGGATTTGTGTGCCCTGTCCCAGGATGAAGCCCTGCTCAGTAATGCCCTGTTCTGCTTGCTGAACGTTTATATATTCCTCAGAAATACAGAATTTTGTGTGATAATATTAGAGCACCTGTTAGTTTAATGGATATTATCAGAYGTTTCTGAGGGATTTGCCAAATTGGTGTAATTTGTAAAATTGCCATTTTAATAAGCAAGTCATGTCTAAGGGAATAGGAGTGAGCTTGTCCTGTACAGGCTCCAATTTTCAARGTCAGAAAAGAAACTCACTAGACAAATCCCAGCATATTTTTTGTCCATTTAAGTTTTGGCTTGTACCAAACATCTCCARCCTGATTCAGCTGATTCTATTCCAGTCAGAATATAAAAGAGTGATAATAACGTCTTTATCCTCACAAGATCCCCATGGGGTGTCTTGAATTGTCACAAAAAGCAGCACAGTATTAACCTTAGGTATTCTGACCACCCTTTTTTTGTCTTTCAAGCTGCTTGATTTTACCCTTAAAGCATCTACACTGGATTCACTTGTTCTTATTTTGAGGTCATTTTCAGTCATTCAGCCAGAAGAACCTCTGATAAACTTCCTAATCCTTTCCTGGTTTGAAGTGAAATTGAGGAGACCACAAGTGTGAGTTGCAACCTTATTGCAGGTATGTGAGATTAAAGACAGGAGAGTGCAGAGTGTTCATACCTTTGTACATAAACTGCTTCTCTCTCTAAATTGTGGGGTCATAATTAATTCTATTTTCAGAAAATTAAACCACTTGGAATGAATATATGATTCTCAGGAAATACATTCTAAATAAGCAAATACATTTTGGAACCAACTATTATTTGTCAGCAGGGGCTTCGGCATCTGGTTGCTGGGTTATAATTAACTAATACTGTGCAAACACTGCTGCAGAGAATGGAGAAATGAGTGATTTGTGTTTGAGGGCAGCGTGTGACAAAGGCAGCGAGCACATGCAAATATTAATTTGCAGGAGTGCGTGAGATGGCTCCTTAGCTCCATTAGTGATTTGAACAATATCAGGAATTACTATTCCTTCTGCAGCCTCCATCTATATGGGCTTTTCGGTATCAATCACCATAGCAACAACCACTGTTGGGAGTGAGGCTGCAATTCCGCTGCATTATTCCCTCCATGGGAGGCCTGTCATTTTTTCAGAGCAATGAGCTTCAAGGTCATCTTCATTTACCTCCATCTCTTTTGCTGTCCTTCCTGGAGGGCAGCTTGCCATGGGAAACTTGTCCTTCCAGGCACGAATCCCCSCTTTAAAGACTGGCATTTGACTGAAGATCTGTATGAAATATTCAGKTATTTGGTAACCAATTGTCTGCAGGCAAAATAAATAATTTAGACACAATTAAGCCTGAAAATAAATTCCAGTTAAGCAAAACTAACATCATGACAGTGCTGGTAACTGGGAGTTCCAACATAGTTTACCCTGTCTGCTTTGTGTGACCTCCTTATCCRTGGCCCACCACAGAGATTGGTTTATCTGGTAGATGGGCTTGCACTTGGTGCAGGATACCTGGGCAGATGGAGCTCAGGAATTCCACCCCTGTGGAGCTCTGAGCCTAAACCTCAGAGCTTGGGAGAGTTCCTGAAGTCCAGCAGCCTCTCCTGCCAGTGTTGAAGCAGCAATGAATCAACAGCAGATCTCTCCATCCCTGATGCAAATGTTAGTATGCACAAATCATCCTTTGCCTGCTTTAGAAGATCCATTATCAGATTTAAATAAACGTAAATTTTGAGGCATTTTTTTTTAAGTTGCTTTGGGGACAGTGTCAGAAAAATACAGTGTAATAATTCATCTGATCTTCTTGTCTTCAGCATCAGTGGATAATTGCTGCTATCCACTTTACCACAAATTTTACCAAATAATTATCTTTCTTTAAGCCATTTATGTAATTTCAAGTGGAAATGGCTCTTTTGGAAAAGAAAGATGAATTAAATACCTGACTCTTACTGAAAAGCAATAAAATCATTAGTTAAAGATTAGCAATGACAGCAGTTATAGTCCATTGTACATAATTCCCAGCTCCTGTTAATGATGGATATACCATTTCTTTCATTTTTTCAATTTTATCCAGATTTGAGAATCCATGCTTGGTAGAGTTGTCTATTGTAGAAATGTTATGTTCAAGTATATATTTTTTGAAATTACAGTTTTCAATGAGCACCCTTTATTGTTGGAGAATTCTACATCTTTAGTGAATTCTGCTGTTTTCTATAAGCACTTAAAAAGCACATGGTAGAATTATCTGAATTTTTTGGTGCCATGCCTGAGCTAAGATTGTCCATGCTGCACCAGACTCTCACTAAAGCCTCTGGTTAAATCCTGGCTCTGGGCAAGAGAGAACCAGCCAATGCCGAAACACTAACTCCACTACTGCAATCTCTCTGATCTTCTTTTATTTTAGGATTTTTAACTTCCTCTATCCAAAGGCTGCTTCTGCTCCACTCTCCTCAAGAGATGTGACATGACTGCAACTGCAGGCAAAAACTGTTACAGTTGTGCTCCACAGATTGGCATAAAATACAGGGCAGAAATTAATGCAGAATACCTCTGGTATGTTTTGTCTATAGGCAAAACCACATCTCCACAATCATTTATGTGTGATATTTTACTTCCTAAACTGTGAAGAACCTTTACACATTACCGTCCTCTGCAGTAAACTGGTTTTATAGTTATGCTTGCTTACTGCTTTGAAGATTATTGGTTAAACACTTCTTGACAAACATTTCCAAGATTTCTACTGGGATCGCTCATATTTGAAGTAGGTTTTGCACCTTAGAGTACAACATTCATTAATTTCTTTGGTGCTAAAGTAAGCAAATTAATATTTGATTCCTTGGTATTGAGTGAATCAGCGTACARTAAGACAGGTAGCAAATTTGGAGAATGCAAACAAATTACTCAAGTCAAAGAAAAAATACCCCAGTGATCATTTAATTACTACTGGCACATTTTCTGCTGAAATGCTCTGGAGGCAGTGAAGTACTGTAGTGATGGGACTGGGAGGTACCCTGGCAGATTTATGAGAGGAGATGTGAACTGTCCCTGGGACTTCACTCCTCCATCCCAATCTCTCCACGTGCTGTGTAAGATAATTTGTAGTGCTTTATTTCTTGGGTTCTTGGCTCCGRCACCAGGCGGTGCAGCAGGATCCCGGAGCGGGAGCTGCCTCCTGCCCAGGCACACAGGGGTGGATCCYCCACAGCTTTGCTGCTCTTGCCTCTGTGTGCCAGAGCAAGTCCGCGGTGCTGGCAGCTGCGGGCTTTGCCTTACCCTGGTGTGCCCTGTGGATTTGAGCTGTCGRGGAGGATAATGGAAGGGTGAGAGGTGTTGGGATGTTATCTGCCCTCCCAAGGCAGCAGGAGAGCACAGGGGGAGGGATGGATGGAGCTCTGCTGGAGGCAGGTGTGACCCAGGAGGAAGTGCTTGATCCCCCGCTAAGGACCGTGGGGGTGGAAAGGGGAGTTATGAACAGCCAAACTGCTGTGCTTGTGGAGAGAGAACTTGTAGTCTATAGTGCTGGCATCACGCTGAACTTAATTTTTAAAAAGAAATAAAATAATCATGACCGTGCAATTTTTCTAGCTAGCAATTCTCAGGCTTCACTGAGAAAGTCCTCATGAGAGGTTACAAAAGCTGAACTGCTTGTACTTTCTGGCTGTGATTATCAGTAATTTTATATCTGTACTGGGATTTGTAGGTGCAGCGGAGGAGCTTTTGTGCAAACTTCCATTGTCTGTATCCCACTCCGATGTTTATCAGTCGCTAATTTGCCAATGCAGCAGATTTCTGAAGGGAAATACTTACAGACAGGAGGGGGGGTGGAGGTGGGACCAGGAAAACAATGGGAGGGAGAAAAGGGGCTCATTACAGTTGGTGGAAAGGAAATTTATCATGTTTGGAGTGTGCAAATCATTACAACCTTGCCCAAACATTGGGGATCAAAGAACTATGCAAGATTTTGCTCTCTGRTCTGAGATTCCTCAAAATAATGCCAGAAAAGCAATTTCTTCTTCTCAGCCTTTATCTGTTACAGAAGCTGTAAATAGCCTTAGAAATATTCCTGTTTTCCCRCTACCTTTTTTAAATAGATCRGAAAGATTATAACTCTTACCTTAAATTTCCACTTTCTGGAGGAAACTTCCATATGCAGTTCCATATTATGCCTCCTCTGAAGAGGGTGTTAGGTTATACAGCTGTGTACTGATCACTAGGGTTAATAGATCATTTCTAGTTATGAGGTAAGGGTAGAAAAGTTTGCTGAATGGAGAAAAAGAGCAGAATTTGGGTGAAAATCAGAGCATTTTAATGGTCTCAATTCTGCCAAGAAAAAGAGGGGGGTTTTTTTAGATGCTTCTCCACCAGACTGTGCTTGTATTTCAGGCCCTTATGAGAAGGATTCATCTCCTAATATTAGTTGTCTGATCTCAGTTCCTTCTGTTTGGAGAGGAGAAATTGCAGCTCCTCCAAGGGACAGGTGCCTCTTGAGGGCATCTCTGTATCTAAAATACTCCACCAAGTACAGAGGGAGCCTGAGCAGCTCCTGTGGTGACCTCACTCTGTTGCATTTCTCGATTGATGTCAAGTGGGACAGCTGAGATTCTCTCTGACATTTCCCCCTGCTGAAGGGAGCCTGGGTCCTGGCCAGTGTATGGTATTGCACCAGGGAAGGCAATCCTCTTTCTCTTGTAATTAGGTGGATTGCTATGCTGCAACATCTGGAAAACCTGGGACTGAATGGGACAGAGCACAGGGCAGGAGGGGAGAGGTGTATGTAAAACGAGAGGCTGCTTAGGTTAACACACAGAGCCCGGCAAGTTTGCCAGCCAGACTGTACATAAGTATCTGTGCAAGTGGACATGTTCGTAATTGCTAAATAAATAGAGCTTTATTCCAGGTATAAACCAAACGTAATATTGCAGCAGAATACCACTGGGTTCCTGTTATTGGCTGAAAGCTGGGATATGACAGGTCCTTTACAGGGATTCTGCTGCTTTCCAGGTGCACTTGCCATTGCAGTGATTGGTACCATCTAAACTGTGGTTTAGTGTAGGGGCTCTGCAGATATGGCAGTAAATAGYTCTGCTTCTGAAGACAAAAAGATTCCCAAGTGCAATGTTAAAAATAAAAAAAGCTATTAATTTATATGCATATATTTATTTTACTTGTAATTTGTCAAAGCCATAACTTCCCTGTAGAGGACTGAAACTGCAGAAGCAGAATTATTTTTTAAGTAACTACCTCAAAGTACTTATGGAGGATTTCTTCCAGCGTTTTGGTTTCCCCCCACCGTAATGGAATAAAGTGACTGTGAACTGCATTTTGTTGGAGTACCTGAAAGTTTAATTTGAGCAGGCATCTCTGGTTCAGCTGTCCATTAGGCTTGCAGAGGAGAGTACTCCCCTCAGCTTCTCTGTGACAAACGCCTCATTTGTATGTTAATGTTGAGTTGTGATTTCCAGGGAAGGCATTCAGCGTGTTGTAAAGGGCTTTACTGGCAGATTGCAGCTAAATTGATGCTCGACTCACTAAATATTTACCCTACACATCCCACTTAATATGTCCAAAACCAGGCATACTGTGAAATCCTGAAACCTGATTCTGCGCTTATGAAAGTCAGGAAGCTGGTAATGTCAGCGTGGAGCCAAGCGAAGTCCCCGCGCTGCCAGCACAGCCCCAGCCTCTCCCTGCAAATTCCTGCCCTTTCCGTGCTGCTGCTCCCACCCCGGGGCTCACTTGGCCGCTCTCACCTCAATGCCAGGGCAGCACTGCCCCCCCTTCTCCCACCCGCAATTCCCACAGCCCTGCTGCCCCTCCTTCTCCAGGGCTGCCCGTGGTCCCTGGAGGAGGCATCCTGTGGCACAGCTGRAAAGCACTGCGGCTTCACCTACACCTTGCCACGTAGTTCTACCATAGGGACAAATGTTTTGGGTTAGGACAGCCAAGTTAATGCCTTTGTGCCTTCGCCCTCAGACATCCCTAATGTGCTAAAGCTGGTACAGTGGTGAGGGGTGGGTTGGAGACCTCCCAGCTCACCTGTTTTTTTTATTCCCAAGCCTGTTCTCCCAACGAGTTCCAGTGCAGTAACAAGTCGTGCATCTCCATCATCTTCGTGTGTGACGGTGACAACAACTGCGGGGATGGCAGCGACGAAAGGAAATGCTCCCCTCTGACCTGCAACCCCAACGAGTTCCAGTGCAACAACAGCGTGTGCATCCCGGAGCTGTGGGTGTGCGACAACCAGCCGGACTGCGAGGATCAGTCGGACGAGTCCGTGGAAAAGTGCGGATACGACGCCAAGGCCCTCAACACGTGCGCGGCCCACGAGTTCCAGTGCGGCAACGGCGAGTGCATCCACCTGAACTGGAAGTGCGACGGCGACGAGGACTGCAAGGACAAGTCTGATGAGCAGGACTGCCGTGAGTGTCTGCAGGGGCAGGGCCCGGGGCTCTCCGGGGTGGGGGGGAAGGACCAGACGGCTGCTGTGGGATGTGTTTTGAGGCCGGTCTTTGATGTCTGAGCAGCAGCTGTGCCCAACAAGGAGCACTTGTGTCCCACATGGCTGGGTGCCCAACCCAGCAGGGTCAGGTGTATTCTATGGTCCTTTTATGCTTTTTCCTGGAGAATTCAGAGAGGAGGTGTAAGAGCTGTCGGATGGTACTGTGCCTCAGAAGAGATCTGTTTCACCAGAAAGACAAGGAGTGAAAAATGGGAAAAATGTTCAAAGCCCTCAGGCTGCATGGTGGGGTCACAGCCTGGAGGTTAGAAGCCGCTATGCTAAAGGGAATATATGATCAGCAGAAAAAAAATAATTCATTTTTTGCCTCTGAAGTTAGAGTATACTGAACAAGGCAGTCAAGAGCAGTACCTCTGAAGAATCGAGTTTGAAATGCACTTTGAGCTTGGCTTGATAAAGGCACAGAGCTGATAAATAATGGATTTCTTTTCAGCTGGCTTTATGCATTTAACATGCTGGTGTTGGTATGTGTGGTATTTCGAATGTTTCATCCATTTTTAGCCACTAAACTGTTCAAGCTGGTCACTTACCTGAGGAGGGAGAAAGAAAGAGAGAGAAGAAAACAAGAGCAAAATGTTTTGCTAAAATATTCATAATGACAAGATTGAAATAAAATATTTACATAGCTGTTGATATTTAGCAACTCTGACATTGGGCCACCTCTGGGGAGGAAGGCAGCAACCAAGGATTTTTGCAAGGTACCTAAGAAAATTTACCACTTTTGCCAGTGCCATCTTTTCATACCCGAGACAACACCAAGTCCAGGCTGGTGAGCTCAGAGCAGCTGTGTGGGAGAACCCTTCAAGGAGCTGGGGATCAGACTCTCTTAYAGGCAGAGAGAAGCAAATGTAAATTCAGTAATGTAAATTCAGGCTTATTTAACAAGAGGAGGATGTAGTAAATCCTGGACACCACTGTTTACACTGCCGGAGGGCAGGGGGATGAACCACAGGTAACCCTGGAGCAGCTGTGCCTTTAAAATAGCCAGACTCTTAAGAGAGGTGAGAGCAGAACAGGAGAAGCCAAAAATGTTTTGTTAGGAAYAGAGCAGCATTAACTGCTGGGTGCAAGGCTGTCAACCCCTCCCAAGTAGGGATGGATTAGGTAGGCTGTCTTTTCCTTCATCTCCAAGAAGGTGACAAAGGAGCTGACGGAGCTGTTGGGCAGCAGGTAGCCAGGCAGTACTGCCAGGGTCTGAAGGGTCACAGGGACAATCGTGTCTGGAGACAGAGTTGGTTCCTGGCTCTGTTTCAGGAAAGCCATGCAGAAACACATCGGGTGGAGATGGGCACTGCTGGCTGGGACAGCCTGGGTGGTTTGGTGCCTATTTTTGTTCTGAGATCTCCTGTGGGTAGTCTTGTACCTATATCCCTTCCGAATCAGGAGGCAGTGGCAAGGCCCACATTACAAATACAAGTGAGGAACTGGTGTCTGGTGCAGGGAACTCCAGCAGAACTGATCTCTGTCCCACGGGATGCATTCCCTGCAGTGACAGCAACCTGACAGAATGGCTGAGTTTTGACAGCTCAGGAAAGGGAAAGATAAGCTCCCTTCTATTTCCAAGTGGAGAAAGAGGGAAGCAGCTCACTGGTGGGGCTTTCTGATGAAATGCCTCTTAAATTCCAATCCCTGTTCAACTTGAAATGTTTTAAGTCTTTTACAGACCCCATTTATTCTGACATTCTTCTGGGTGAGAGGAGTGGGACTGTGCCCATGTACCTTCCTGAGGCAGAGGSACCACTGTTCCCCAGCCCCTTTCCTAGATCTGCCAGGCACCAGCAATGTCCAGCTGAGCCCAAACTGCTGAGCCATGAGCCCCGAAAGGAGCACGGCTGTACCAGCCTCCCTCAGCTGCAGAGCAGCCTCAGCCAGCAGCACTTCCAGAGGCACCAGAGGCAGCTCCCGGGGCAGAGGACGCAGCTGGACACCGCTGCAGCACAGCACGGTGCTGACAACCAGTGGAGAAAGCAGGAAATGTGGCAGGAGTGACTTGAGACAATTCTATCTCTGAGTAGCAGAGATTTACCACTCGAAGGTCTCTTTCCAGAAAGTCTCAGTCCAGCACAATGTGCAGCTTTTCTGCCTGGGAGAAATGAGCATGTGGGCTGGTTCTGCTGCCTTCAGTCCTGTGGATGGGGATTCAAAGCCCCATGTTTTAGCTATCCCAGTGCTCCTCTGCACGAAGTGCCTGGTTCTGGTTACGCCCCAGTGCCACGGAGGTGTGTGTGAGCCAGAGGCTGTTCACACCACACAGACAGGAGTCTCTGAGGTTGCACCTGGGAGAGGACTTGCAGCACTGAGTGCTCGCATAGCTGGTGTGTTGACTGGGTCAGAGCCAAAATTATTGTTGCTTCCCCATCCCAAATGCAGCTGTTGCTGGACTGCACCTGCTTGCAGTAAGAAAGTGACATTTGAGAGCTCTGGAAACTCAGTGTCACTGATTATCTGTTGGACTGCAGGGTTTAGGGACCTTTATGATTCTTTTCCTCTCCCAAAATTCTCTGAGATCAGTATCATGAGGCACGCAGGGAGTTACAGGTGTGTGACACTGCTCCATCCCCTCAGCAACAGGGATGGCACACGTCCCCCTTGGCTGGACTTGATTGAAACTGCAGATCCCACTACTGCATCYTCTCTTGCAAATGGGGATCATACAGGGTTTGCATAGTATAAAACAGAGGGATGAGAACTAATGCTTTTACAAAAAAAAAGTCATGAGGCCATCACCTGTCATTTGTTATAAACATTTTGGATTGGTAAATGAGGAGAGCAGAAATGAAGGGTGACAATTGGTGAACAGGTTTTGTCA
Source organism: Amblyornis subalaris (assembly GCA_018881555.1). Classification (NCBI taxonomy): domain Eukaryota; kingdom Metazoa; phylum Chordata; class Aves; order Passeriformes; family Ptilonorhynchidae; genus Amblyornis; species Amblyornis subalaris. Next base: position 2,192,748 of record JACAXG010000004.1, read on the forward strand.
GCGAGACAGCAAATAAATAGGGGGGAATGAGTCATTTCAGGAAAGCTGTGTGAGAACGTTGGGTGGCTGGGGTTTTTTCCATAGCATATATATTCAAATATGTATGTATGTATATTTATAAAATGAACATTAGGTTAGATTTATTAGTCTCTAAATATGGAATGGTTATATTTTAAAATGTCCTTTACAACTTGCATTAGGGCATCCAGGAGGGAGAATAAATAATGCTTACAACTGACAGCAAGAAAACAGATCCCTTGAGACCTGACCTCACACTTTCCTCCCTCTGTCTCCCCATCTATAAAATGGGATTTATGCATTTTGCAAATGTTGGGATTTTCTTTTTTGGGGGGGAGGGAAAAAAACCCAGAAACCAGAAGAAACTCAGGCTTAGATTTGGAATCTGGAATATATCTTGCTGAATTTGAGTGTTAGAGCTTTGTACCCASTATTTGCAAATGGGAAGTGTGTCTCTTCGAGGGTGCCTGTTAATTCAGCAGGGCTTTGGTAATTTGTTTTGTATTTGATTTGCAGAGGAGATGGCTATAAAACTACTGAGATTTCACTGATTTAAACCTTCCAAATTAGCACAGCAATTTTTTTAACATCTTGTACAAATAAACAGCACAGCTCTTCCCTCTTCTTGAGATATTGCTTGCCTTGGGAATGACCTTAATGGGAACCTGCTGTCAACTCTGCCAGTGGGGCTGAGATGGGTTAGTGGCTCAGCTTCAGGATAACAAGGAATTCTCTCTCCTGAAAAATGCACCAAAAAATAGAAATGCCGTACATGCATTTTAATACTTTCATGATCACTAAGAGTTGTTACTGTAACTGCCTTTTCCAGCTGTCTGTTAAGAGGCTCAGGGGCTGTTCCTCAAAGGTCTGAACTTCCACAGCTCTGGTGGAGTGAGAAGTGAGCCAGGAAACCCAGCCTGGTCTCCAAACTTCTGTCTCTTCTTGAAGCAAAGCTTTGTACTGTACAGCCCCACATCTGTGTTTTGCAGTCTCTGTAGCAACTGAGCTAAGAATTGTGCTGTCATTTTTCTCTCAGTCTTGTGGTGCTTTTGCAACATTGTCTTTGCAATTCCTACAAAATTCTCGTTCATTTTAATTTGTTTTAGGATTAGAAACCTTTCTGTTCTTAGCATTTCGCTATAACTGCTCTTTAGAAGAGCTTTGAAGATTACARTTGAGGACAATTACAGGTTTTATAACACCTGCCTTCCAAATCTAAAGCTGTTGTCATGCAGATTCACTTGATAAACTGGAGACCTGTTTCTGCTCCAGAAAAGACAAGATCCCCACTGGCTTTAATTAAAATAATTTAATTTCTTGTGAAGGGTTCATATTTATAGCCAGAAATGGAAGACCATCCTTTCCTGCCTCCACATATAGAAGTTGCTACAGAAAAGGTGAAGCAAACTGGTTTTCAGGTTGGGGGTGAACACAARAAATAATTGTGGCAAAGGAATTTTCATTTTGAGACGACCCCAAAAGCCTTGCAGTGGCCAAGGTTTAGCTTGGCAGAGCTCAGGGTTTCCTGTGGAGGAAGGTGGTCTTTCCATGGTTAGGGCTTCCCCAGGCAGGAGGCTGTACATGCCAGGAACAGTTTAAGCAGAAGTGCCTCTGCCTCCCTGCAGGAGTTCACGGTGCCACTTCCAGACCTACGGGCTGTGACTCTCCCAGACCATGGCTTTGTTTCTTTATCTCCTTCATCTCTCTCCGTTTAGTAGAGCAGCAGATCCCACATGCTTATTTTGGAGCTGCTGTCCCAGATGCCCCAGTGAGGTTTCCCATTCCTGTGCCTGGGTTTATTAGCTGAAACATGGCAGCACAGCTGGTCCCATAACAGTGCTTATTGCTTGGGATTTTTTTCTCACTTCACAGCTTTTTAAGAATATAGTGCATATGGCTTTCCTCTCCAAGGAGCAGTGCTATTTCCAAACTTTCCTCCTGTGAATATTGTGTATTTCTAATGGCAGGATTTCTCCCTTCCCCCACCAGCCTTGCAGTTGTGGCTTTTCCTGTCTCTGGCGCCTTTTGCTGGCTGAAGATGCACTAGAACTAAGTCGAGTGAAGCAGTCATGAACCTGGATCCTGCATCCTGCAGGATGCAATCAGCAATAATGTGGAGTCTTTGTGCAACTGATACTTTATGGTATTCATGCTAGCTCACTTCGTGTCTGCAGCTCTTCCTGGGTTACTTGAAAGTAGTCATTTTTGTATTAGAACCAGTTTGACAAATTGTCCAGGGAAGTCTGCCAGACAGATCTCACCTCCCATGTAGTAACACCAGTGCTGGCCTCCCCTTGCTACTCAGAGGCAGTGATTTTCTGTCAGGCCATACCAGGACACAATCACACGATGGAAAGGCTGGAATCAAGAGCTCTCCAGGGTGCGCTGCCTCAACAGGATTTTAGGAACACATCTGTGAGATGGGCCCCTCGGAAGGAAGCTGCGTAACATGTCCCAGGAATGAGGAGCCTGTTTTGCCAGTGAACTACAGGCTGCAGCCCTTTGCTAGTGAGTGCCTGTACCCTGTGTCAGCACAGGGCTGGTCCCAGCTAGGGAGGTCTCTCAAGGTAACTTGGGCAGGGAAACGTGACTGCTTTTAGTATGGTCTGTGCAGCTGTCTGCTTTATATTCCCCAGCTTTGCTGTTCATCTGGTTTGAGTCTGTAAAAATCTGACCTGAACAAATGAATTTCAGGCATGAAACCTGGTCTGATACTGTGGAGGTGTTTTGGGCTGGAAACCCCAAGAAACACCACACCACAGTGCAGTGGAGCTCTTCTGCCTTCCAGTGGCCTGTTGGCTCATGGGATTTGGTAACCTGATGCTCATGTTGTTGCTGGCTTCGTCACTACTGTGACCACACTGGCTTTGGCAGAGAGTCACTACATGTCTCGTGCCTGGGCCTTAGCCTGAACATGTTCTGAAATATATCTTAAATGTATTTTTTTTCTGAAGGAAGGAGAGCTGAGGAGCACTTGCCTTTGCCTGCCCTGTCACTGTACACTCCCAGTTGAAAAGCAGCTTGGCCTCAAAGAGACTGCAGCCCCCAGGGCTGCTCCTCTGCTGTGAGTTTTGCTGCCTGTTCGCTTTGTTCTGTCTCACTGGAGAAGCTTCACTGCCAGCACTGGGTCTGTTTTGACTGGGTGTGCTCAGAGGGCTTTGGGGCTCTTTTCCCAAGGATGCAGAGGGTGATCTGGGATAGCAGAGGGGCACAGCAGAACAGTGGCTGAGGCAGCTGCTGCCTCTGTTGCATTGGTGAAAACAGCCAATATTCTGACATTTGCTGACACAGGGTGCAACCCCAGCAGTGTCAGAGGGACATGGCTAAAAGGTGCCACACAAATGACTGAGTTTGTGTGGCTAATGCTTGACTGTGCTCTCTTAAAGCTCTGGTGACCTGCCAGCCAGATGAATTCCAGTGTGGCGATGGGACCTGTATCCATGGAGCAAAGCAGTGTGACAAGGTGCACGACTGTCCTGACAACAGCGACGAGGCCGGCTGTGTCCAMGGTAGGTACAGATGGCTCTGTGCTCCTCATGCTCCCTGGGGTAAATCTGCCAGGGCTGTSTGGCCTCTGGAAAGGGAAGAGGCCTATGCTGCTCCTCTGAGCCACACCAAGCTCCTTCCTGTACAGAGTTTTAAGTCATTCTGGCAGTGGGGTTGCTCGGGAGAAATGATTGTGCTGACCAGGCAGACTGCATGACCTGAAAAGTCCTTTGCATGATGCTCAGGCTCAATGTTCATTTGCTTAATCCCATCCCATTTCTGCTAATGACGCCCTCCTGAGCTTTATGTCAGCCTGTGTGTTGTCACGAGCTTCATCTAACTTAGCTGCTTTCCTCTCTTGCCCAACATGACAGAGTCAGCATGTGAAAGTCCCAGCAAGTTTCAGTGTAAGAGTGGAGAGTGCATTGACGGAGGCAAAGTGTGCGATTCACATAGAGACTGCAGGGACTGGTCTGACGAGCCTCTGAAAGAATGTGGTACAGTACTTGCCTTCTACGTGTTGCTCCTGTTGTAACTGCTTCCCCTCTTCTCCATCTGGTGCTCACAGCTTTGAGTGTAACCACATGTAGCTGCTAATGCTATTTCTCACTCTGCTCCTCTTCCCTTGCCTTTATTCTCTCATCACTCTTCATATGAATATAATTAGTAGCCTAGTCTGATCATCTGTAAGTTTGAACTGTGCCCTTCTCCACTCAGTTTTTATTCTTGGAGGGATGTATGAACTAAGCACGGGACTAGGAATGAGGAATTTCCTCTCTCCCCAAATACTAGTGTCCTCCACAGCACAGACCAGTTTATTTAGCCTCATTGCCTAAATCATCTTTGAATTCTAAGATTATGATAACACCGTAAAAATCTAGCGTTGGCAACATGCTTTGAAGGTGAAAACGTAGAGTGGCAGCAATCACTGAGAGATGACTTCAGCCATTTCTGGGTTGTACATATTGTTGCTGCTTCCCCCAACAATGACAGCAGGATGCTCTCTGCGGCGTCCTGCCAGTTCTGGGCTGTGGGAATGCACCAGCCAGGACAGCCAGGGCTGTCGGAGCCAGGGAGACAGAGCCCAGGCCACAGAGCTGTGCCCCTCTCCATAGGGCAGCCCCTCTCTCACCTTTCCTATCAGACATTGTGGGCACCAGCCCCCATCTGCAGCATTACTCAAACATATTTGTTGTTCCCGAGCACAGAGATGTCTCCAAGAGGCACTTCTTTCCATGACATCATGGAGGTCAGTGCCTGCCCCTTAAATAACTCCTGTTCAGGAAGAACTGTCAGTCTGTCCCTGTTTCAGACAAGGAAGTGTGTGCATGCCTAGTGAGGATGCTCTTACCTTGTGCTTTCAGTATGCCCCTGCTTTCTTCCACACTAATCCACATCTCCGTTTCTCTGAGTGGGTGTTGCAGTTGTCTGTCTGTGGAGGTCTCCCAACAAGGCTGGCAGCCCAGTTTGTCACAGGAGACTGGGCAGTGGCACAGCACAGCTGGGATTGGTGCTCAGCCCAGTGGTTGTGGTGCCACAGCTGCCTTGGTGCAGCCCTGGGCTGGCAATGAGGTGTTGTTTGAGCTGAGGAGCAGAGAAGAGCCCCTAAAGGAAGGTGTTTTTTGAAGGAAGCAGTGATATGSGTTGCTGTGAATGTAGCACCCACACACACAGGTTATCCCCACAGGAGGCAGGAGGTGCAGGACACACTCCCCAGCTCTGTGTATCTGTCTAGCTGTGCTAGATTCTGCAGTGCCCTCCGAGGTTCCCCCTAAAAGCACTGCAGAAGACAGGACTGCACTTGGCTTATTTTAGGCAGGCAAGGAATATATTGCTGAAGTTTGGGTGAAGAGCAGCAGCTGCCCAGCAAAAAGAGAACTCTCTCTTTGCCTGGCTCCTCYTCAGCTCCTCTTGAGAAGTGCAGCAAGTGAACCAGCACTTGATTTACAGCCTCTAAATCCATTCCACAAAGCACCTCTGAAACCATGGGAATCATCTCAGGGAGAGTTTGCTTGTTAGTCAAAACTTTGTACAAAATACTTTGTACAAAATACTACAAGCCTTTATTGTATTTTGCAGAGAGCAGTTGTGCATGTTTATGACCCAATTTGCTACAGACCCCTGCAAGTGTAGGAATAGGTGATTTCTGTCCATAAATGTCACTGAACAGTGACAACACACAGTGGGGCTGTGGACTCTGAGAGCCAAGTGAACTTGCTCTGTTAATTATGTATTGATATCTATATATATATATGTACCTGCTAGGAAGGCGAGATGGAATCCTTTTGGCATGGTATTTTCCCAGTTTTACTGACTTAATTGGCGTGTGGTTGTTTCCATTTTCTTCCAAGAGTAGTGGTTTAATGGCTCTGCTCTGCTGCTCACCTGCAGTGTGCAAGGAAGCAAGAAGTAAAAGATACATGAAAAATTTGCTTTTAAATTGCATTATAGATTGGAGCAAATCAGTTTTCCTTGTTCTGGTGAGCCCACTATCCCTGAAATCCCATAGCTTCTGTTCAGCAGTCTTCGTTAAGGAGAGGACTTTACCTTGTGTAGGTCAATTACAACAAGAAGAAATGTTTTTTTCTTACAGGAAACCAGCTTTCCCCAGCCTCTCATTCAGTTCTAGTTACAAGGATCCATTTATTCTGTTTTTCATTTCAGCACTTGAGAGCAGGATTGGAGAGGTGGCCTTGGATTAGAAAAGGCCCCAGGAGAGTATGGGGGCTGTTGCTTCATAAATTGCACACTTGGGTTGCTGGGGGCTGCCAGCAGAGACTGTTGTGTGGGATGTGTTTGTGGGAGGACTGTATTTCAGTGCTAATGGAGTATCTCTGACAGACTGTACTTTGGTGTTTTCTGGAATTTTTCACATAGATCATTCCTTGGAGCTAGATGGGAAGATAGTACAGTATTTCAAAATAGCTGGCCCCTGGGAGACGAGCATGAATTATTAAAGCTCAGAGAGACTGTTCAGAAAAGTCAACATGAACCAGCGCATGGGGAAGGAGGAGTATCCTGGAGAGAGCCCTTAGGTCCCTTGGAAGTGTCTCACTTGTGGCAGAACAGCTCAAAGCAGCAGCTCTCTGATGGGATGAGATGCAGAGCCTCACAAACGCTGTCTCCCCAGGGCTCCCCATTCGTTTAGCCACTAGCTTTGAGTCCAAGTGATCCCACAGCGTTGGTTTGGAATAATAAAGAGCAAGAAAGTGACACAGTGGAGCATTCCTATCTGTGAAGTCACTTGTGCTCTATGGGGCCAGCTCGTGGCTACCAGAACTGATAGAAATGGGAAAATTTCTGAGGACATCTCTTAATTTTATTCAATCACACAACTAAAAGCCCCAGTTTGTCACAGGTAACCTGTGTATCCCCTCCAGGTATAAACGAGTGCTCCACGAACAACGGTGGCTGCTCACACATATGCAAGGACTTGAAGATCGGTTACGAGTGCGAATGCCCACCGGGATACMAGCTTCTGGATAAAAAAACGTGTGGAGGTAATTGACATGCAAACAGCAGTCCCTTGTGTTTCACCATAGAGAGACGTGATTATATTCACTTGAGCATTGCTCCATCACAGATGGTTTGATTTCAAGTTATTGATGGGTTTCAAACACTCCTTTCAGACATAGATGAATGTGAGAATCCAGACGCTTGTAGCCAGATCTGCATTAATTACAAGGGAGACTACAAATGTGAGTGCTACGAAGGATATGAGATGGACACCCTGTCCAAGAACTGCAAAGCTGTAGGTAAGACGACGCCACAGGCACTAGAACTCTGCTTGCTCAACAACACAACTCCGATAAGAAAACACGCTCGCAGGGCTGAGGCGGGAGAGTAGAAACAAAAGGAAACAAGCAAAGCAAGCAAAGGCATTTCACTGTGAGCAGCACAGAACTGCTGCAGCGAGAGCAGATGCGTCTCTAGGCAAGAWCTACTGATCATGCAGATCAGAATATTTTAACAGTGTACAGAGCAAGATTGCAGTCACTACTTGGCTGTTTGAAGCTGAAACTAGAAAAGAAAGTCTCTTGACAGGTGTTATTGAAAACAGTGCAGCAAAAACATTTAGTGGCAGTAGTATTGAAAGAAAGGAAACATCCCAATTAAAGCAGGGTAGCTTAGCCACCCCTCCACCCTCCCAGCTGTAAGTCACCAAAATCTGGCCCAGAATTTTTTATCTAAAATGGGAAATTAAAGGTGAGGACATTCCCCAGAGTTTTGCTTGTGGCTTAGCAGAACAGGTAGTCCAGGAGCCAGCATGTGTCCAGGGACCACAGAGGTGCCTGCATGTGACAGCCCTGACTCTGGAGCAAATTTCCACTTGCTTCCAGTGTGGTGTAAAGCTTGTGTACAAACACAACTATTAGTGACTGATAGTTCCATTGTTGTCTGAGAAATGAAAGCCGAATCCAGCCCTTGGGAGAGCTGCTGAAGTGACAAATGTGCTGATTTTCTGTGGTAGGCAAGAGCCCGTACCTGATCTTCACCAATCGCCACGAGGTCCGTAAGATAGACCTGGTGAAAAGGGACTATTCCCGCATCATTCCCATGCTGAAGAATGTTGTGGCGCTGGACGTGGAGGTGTCAACAAACAGAATATATTGGTGTGACTTGTTCTACCGAAAAATCTACAGGTAAGGGGCAAGAGAGGATGTGTGTGTTGGTCCCTTCCCAAAGCTGCGTTCCATCTGTGCCTCCTAAAGCAATCCGGAGAACAGTGCAGGATACAGGGCACCTGGGGCCTTTTCTGTCCTGACAGGATTACCAGTTGTGGCCGACTTGGTAATCTTTTTTAGGAATTGATAAAGACATCAGGGGCTTGTGCAGTTCTCTCTCTGATAATACAGGGTGACTTTTCATCAATGSCAGATCCTGCTGCACTTGTGCAATTAAATGCAGGCTCTTGTTTACTGAATTATGGATATTGCAAAGCAGGGCCGAGGCTGCTGCCACACTGTGAGTGTTGTATGGGAAGCCACAAAGGACGTGGCATCTGGAAGCACAAAGGAGGCAAATGGCGGGAGCAAGGAGGCAGCAATGCAGACACAAGCTGCTGCCCACTGTAGTCTCTGGTAGACAGGATTTAAATTCACAGCACTTGCCCACAGTACATGTTCTGTAACTCTCATTCTCAGTCCTTCTTCAGCTGTTTTTATGGCATCCATCAGAGTTATTATGTGCTGGGGCTTGTGAGTGTGCTTAGCCAAAAAATCATTTAATTTATGTGCTGAAAATCCCCCGTGTATGTTCTGATTTGCACAGCTATTGCAGCTTCTGCAGTGGTTTGCTCTGGATTTTCGCTGATGATCAGGCAGAGGCTGATTGGTGTCAGCGCATGGGAGCCAGGCTGGGAGTTCTGCAGGCTGTGGTAGCTCCTGTGCCCTGGCAGGGATTTCTGCCCAGGCTCTGCTGAGGTTTGAGCAGTAGCTGGGCAGGTACCCTGAGGGGCCTGTGGGCCTCTGAAAGTGGGGGGACAGAAGGTTCAGAAGGCTGCTCTCACTGGGTCTGACTGGGCACAGGCAGGGGTGGGCAAGGGCTGAGTTCATACATAGAGAATTATCGAAGACACTGCTCCTTCTGTAGCTTTCTGAGAGCAAATGCCCTGGGATGCTGGGAGTCCCAGGGGACAAGCAGTCTGTGGTCAAGAGGCTATTGCAAGGTGAAAACTGTGGTACAGGAGGTAATTGCTGGCAAGAGGTCCCATCTTTCATAATGCTCACTTCACTTGCCTTTCCAGATCTTGTCCTGTTGAGGTGTGATGTCCCTTTTGGGGTGTCAGAAGATCTTTTACAATATTTAGTTACTGGGAGAATTGAAATGTCACCTGTACTTGAGCCCTCCCATTGTGGAAGCTGTGGGAGCCTCTTGGCTTCCCCTCCCRTGCAGGCGCAGGTGTTGGATGGCCACAGGTGGGAAGCATGGAACACAATTGTTCCACTGGTGAGGGATTAACTGGCCCAGAGCTGTGCAGTTAGAACATGTGGTGCTCATCACACTGAAATACTGAAATCTTGGGAATACTGTCAAATGCCCCACAGAGCCCCGATGTACCATTCCTTTGGTGTTGGGTCAGAGACAAACCCAAACCATTCCTGGGAGCAAAGATGCAGCACCATTCTGGTCATCCAGGCTGACTCTGCATGGACATTCCAACCCAAGCCACAGACTGTAAAACTGTCAGGAATTGCTAGGTTTAGACATTTSGTTCCAAGGTTCTAATCTGATACTTGGGAGCTCAGCTCCCGTACAACTCACCTTCTCATTCCATGAGCAAAGGCAGGATGGGCAGTGAACAGAGAATGTGAACCACCTTATGGTTTCAAATGTTTGGGGTGGGAGGCAGAAACTTCCTGCTGTTTTATAACTCTTACTCTAARAGCCAGACTAAGCTTTTACAAACACCGATGCAAACTCAGAATAACTCGATTTCAGTTCACTCAGCAGAATTGATATTGAGAGCAGAATCAGCCTGTGTGGTACTGGAGCAACATTTCAGTTATTTATGAAACATCCATGTGGAGTCTGCTGCCTTTCATTATCGTTTTGAAAGATTTTGAGGCTGCCACTAATATTTAGTGAACATTTTTTTTGTGTCTAATGAAATCACTTGCCAAAYTAATGCAGCTTCATGAATCCCTTTGATGAATTATAATTAGCTACACAGCTCCTAATTCTGCAGTACATTTAAGTACATTTATTGCATGCTAAGTTCAATTCTGTTCAGCAGAGCCCTGGGGATTGTATTTTTAATGTCCATAAATCCCATGAATCAATGCTGTTGAAGTTAACGTACCTGAAGTCAAATGTTTTCCTGAATTGTGCAGTTATAGCAGGAAGCAGGTAGAAAAATGAAACGACAGTTCCCTGCTGTGGAAATGCTGCCATACAAGAATGGGGAAATAAGAGGCTGTAGGAGAAAGCAGAAGGTTGCAGTGAGCAGCCATAGGAGTTCCTGTGTCGGCCATGCTGCCCATGAGGCCCAGCTCTCTCTGAGCCACGTGTGAGCCCAGTGACCTCCTCTCTCTGCAGYGCCTACATCGACAAAGCGAGCGACACGGCCGAGCAGGTGATCCTGATCGACAGCCAGCTCAACTCCCCCGAGGGACTGGCCATAGACTGGGTTCAYAAGAACATCTACTGGACAGATTCTGGAAACAAGACCATCTCAGTGGCCACCGCAGATGGAAGCAGGAGGAGGACACTTTTCAACAGTGACCTCAGTGAGCCAAGAGCCATTGCTGTTGATCCCACACAGAGGTAGGTGTGAACACCACAAACACCCCTTTGCCAAGCAGAGACATTCGAGTCATCTTTTTGCCCCTCTGACAAAGTTGGGGGTAGTTCTCATCTCACCAAGACTTCAGATGCCCTTTAAGATATACCCATTGAACTGCAATGAGACTGCTGAGATGGTTCAACTAACCCTTGACAAGGCTCCTGCTGTTAAMGATAGTTCTGAAATTCATGGCCAGGTCATGTGTTCGATGGGCCTGAGCTGGTCTGGGCACAGAGGTTGTGCTGGGAAATGAAGTCTGTCTGTTTGGGCTGTTTGGCTGAGTGAACGCCAGGTACCCAACAGGCACAGCTGGCGAGAGTTTGCAGGGGTTAGTTACTACGGTGAGATTTTGCGTTCTGGTCCAAGTTTTGTGGCAGATTACCCAGTGGGAGAACTGCATATGGCTCCACCAGGTGCACATCAGAATGAACTGAAGTGGCTGAGGGCTTTGCTATGATACGGTGAGAACCTTAGGGCACCTCCTACTGCAATCAGCAGTGCAGGTTTCTTCACTAGAGTCCAGGTTACTGTTTTCTTACATCTGCCTCTCTCAGGTTCATGTATTGGTCTGACTGGGGAGACAAAGCCAAGATCGAGAAGGCTGGTCTGAACGGCGTGGGGCGGCAGGTGCTGGTCACCGACAACATCGAGTGGCCAAACGGCATCACACTTGGTAAGTGCCCAGGTCAGAGCTACAGCACCCACCGGGGCCGAAGGCAATCTGGTTTTATTGTTAAATAGGAAAACAAAATTGTAAATGTTCAAAAGCACCTGCACATGCAAATCCTAAACTAGTCTGTCACTACTGCTCACCAGCATGAGTTCTTTTATTTCAGTAGCACAAGCAGGAAGTCTTGCCACAGTCAGAACCTCATACAGCAGGAGCCTTGAGTTGCTTGTCATTGTGCCCTAAGGCAAGGGGAAATTTTGGGGGAGGATGCAGAGCTCTGACAACCCTTTGGAAGTCCAGRAAGCATCAGAGTCCTTGGTGTTAAGTGTCTCTGTATCTGGACCTGTCTCAGGAGCAGTGTCAAGATCCTTCACTGGACTGATGAATCCACAGTATATCAAAGAAAGGGACAGGGCCTGCAGAGCCCATTCCTTGTAAGCATTCCCTGCCTGCCCAGCTGCTCAGGGCAGAATGGAACCCMTCAGAGGGCTGTGGTGGTTCTCACTGCCATATCAAGCTGCGGGAATGGAAAGGAGGTTTTATGGAGCAGCAGGGAACATTCTGCTCTGGAGTTAGAGCTGTGTGTTTTTAATACCATGCAGATGTGTGGTTCTCTGCTTGGCTTTGACAATTCTGGCCATGGCAAGGATGTAGGAGAAATGCTGCTGCCATTACATGGTTCTGAAGTGCTACTGCTGTGAACAAATAATGTTATCATTTAGTAATTAAGAAATTAATTAATGACTTGTTTAATTATATTACTTGTGTTGGCTCTCATCCACTTGCATTCTGTTCAGTGAATCTCATCCAAAATGAGTGAATTTGCTCCAGAAAGAGAAATGCAGTGCTTAGCATTCCAAATAACATTGGATCCTTCCCTCCCACTCTTACCTGCACTCTCCCCAAAATCTGGCTGGCTGTGGTAGGAGTGTCCCCACCAGCAGCATTCCCCAGCCTGCAGCACAAGAAGGGTTTCTGTACTCATGATTCTTCTTCACTGAAAATGTGTGAATCTCACAGCTCCTTCAGAGGCGTTTCATTGGAATCACAGTCRTCGTTCTCCAGCAAGAGGCCAAGGCCTGACAACCTTGGGAGGGATGAGGCTTCTCACTCAGGCACTGATGGAGGGACTCTGGGAAGCCCAAACTGCTGCTGCCCTGCTGCTCCTGGTAACAAAAGAACCTCATTGTACAAGGCTGTCAGTCAGGCATTCCCCACACACACACACAGCAGAATGTTCCTCCTTTTTAATCTTATTTATAGGGTCTTATCCCAGCATATCTGGGCACTGATTCAAAATCAGAACTAGTGTTAAAAAAAAAAGAGGCCCAATAATAAAGAGATTAGTCATGCTGCCAGCAGGAAAAACATGCTGGGCAAGAGCAAAAGAGTTGCAAGAGCTGTGTGTAATTTTGCTTCATTGTGTTTTACTTTCCAGATTTGCTGAATCAGCGTCTCTACTGGGTAGACTCCAAATTGCATTCACTGTCCTGCATTGATTTCAATGGCAGCAACAGAAAAGTTCTCATCTCCTCTGTGGATGATCTGAGCCATCCTTTTGGCTTGGCAGTGTTTGAGGTAAGAGTGGAAAACGGATACAGAACAGACTGGAGCCTGTAAGAGGTCTCAGAGCTCTTCTTGATTAAAAGCTCTCCCTTTTGCACAGCACAGAGAGCTCAGTGAGGGCGGTTGCTGCTATAGAAACCGATTAACCTGGTGTGGGTTCAGCAGGGAAAATTGTTTTTTAAAGCCCTTAATCAAGAGCAATGTGTTATCTCATGCTTCTACCTAATGCAGCACCAGTGCATTAAATGATCAGGGGAACAAAGGCTTCAATTTTGGCACTCCCTGTAGGTAAGTTATAGCAGAGAAAGGTGTCCAGTAGGCTTTTGGCTCAGCAAACCCCTCTTCCTTAAATCCCTTATTCATCCATGCAACGTGTGCGATGCCTGGGCATCTAACTTTGGGCATGGATTTCCCCAGGGCATTGCTGCTCTTTAGTGTTATCCCCATCAGCAGCATTTGGAAGGATCTCTTTGGTTATTTCACCTCTCTACATCCTTCCTGGTCCAAATGGCTGGGTAGAATAACAGACAACCCTTTTGTTTTTGATAAGCTGTCCTTATCCAGCAGTGTGGCTTTCCTTAAGGTAATACACGTGGTTTTAGCAGGCAGCAGCACACACAGACGACCAAGCAACTAAATACTCATTGATAACTGCAGTTCTTGAGTACTCTTTCACCAGTAGTTTTGTATCTTCAATCATAGTATGCCATGCAAAAGATAGTAATAAAAAAGAGAAATAGGTGCTCAGCTTCCAGGTGTGCTCTAGGCACACACCTCTTCATAGATACCTGTTTAATGCAGGTCTTATCTTTGGAAAGGAGGAAAAAATCAGCAGAGGTAACAAATGTTTCTAGTATGGAGTATGGCCCTTTGCTCATGTTCCACCCCAATCTACGAAAAAACACAGGTTCAGAAACAACACAGGTGGAACTTGTCTGTACCTTACCAAATTTCTGCTTCTTCACCTCAGTCTCGAGCTACTCAAAATTACAAAGCACTTTGTAAACTTGCAGGAGTGCTGGGCTTTTGAACATTGTCCAAAAATAAAAATAAATAAAAGCTGCAGAGAGCAGTAGCAYGAACCAAATATGCCCCAAAGTAGGAACACGGTGCAGTGACTTTGTGACTGCTGGAGTTTAATCCAACTCGAGCTGGCTTTGAGCAGGCCAGGTCAGGAATCCTGTGCATTTCCTGCAGGACAGAGTGTTCTGGACTGACCTGGAGAACGAAGCGATCTTCAGCGCAAACAGGCTCAATGGCTTGGACATCTCCATTTTGGCAGAGAATCTCAATAACCCTCATGACATCGTGGTGTTTCATGAATTAAAGCAGCCCAAAGGTAAGACGTGTCCTCAGGGTGTCACAGCCCTGAATTAGGTTTATTTGAGCTGGCAAATGAAATGCTCCCTGATGGTTCTTGATGAGAGAGAAAGCACAGGTAATAATGGGAAATCAATGCCTCATGTTTGAAGTTCCTGCATAATTAATTCAGCAGCAGCATTTATTGGAGAATCTGCAATTTGCTAATAGCTGTTTAATTAGCATCTTCGATAACAGTGAGTTACTCTTGTCACTGTGATGCTTCCCATTCATTATGTATTTGGGAAGTTTTTATAGTACTGCATAAGGTTCCACTCCACCATACAAATGGTAACGATGTTTAAGCAGCCTGATAAATTGAGGTAGGGAGTGGAAGAAGGTCTATTTAGAGGATCTGACATTTCTTTGCCAAGGACAAGAAATAAATAATTAGAAAAATAACTTGTCTTTTCTTCCATCCTTGAACAGCTCCAGATTCCTGTGAGCTCAGCCCCCAGCCAAATGGAGGCTGTGACTACTTGTGTCTTCCTGCACCTCAGATCTCTCCCCATTCCCCCAAGTACACGTGTGCCTGTCCTGACAATATGTGGCTGGGTCCTGACATGAAAAAATGCTACAAAGGTAAATACAACCACATCTCCATTTTGCTATTCCAACAAAATCATCATATTTACAGTGAATATATTTCCTTATGGTGGAAACACAAACACCAACTTCTGTATTCCACTCGTTGCTGACCTCTGAACATAGCAGCACTGTGGTGTCGTTTGTTGAAAGCTTGCTTATTTTGGAAAGTTTAACCAGAAAAAGATATAGCAGGAAGGGGAGAAAAATGGGATAGGGCCCAGCACTAAAAGTGTGAATAGTCAATAAATCATTAAAATTGTTTATTCATATATTGATATATTGATTATGTTATCTCCATATGTAATATATACTTATATATATATTTAGCTATGTATCTATCTAGAGACAGATAATGGATCTGGAGAGGCCACAGTCCTTGCTGATAATATCCTGAAGAGACAAGTGGTTTCAATGTAGTTTTCCCTAACATGCAATGAGTTCCTGGTACAGATGAAGTATCTTCCAGAGTTCTGGAAAAAAACACAAGTCTGTGAACTTCTTAGCTACCTTCCATACAGAGTGCTTTTTTTATTAGTATTAATAAATCAAGCTTGACTTCAGGAAATCATTTCTGTAGCTTTAGGCCAAGAACTATCAATAGTTTGACKACCTGGGAAATAGAATTGGAATTTGGTTTCTTCTTCTCTTCATTAAATATAACAGTCCTTCCCAGATTTATATCACCATTTGTGATTTGTGTACTTGCTTTAACCAAATTTCATTGTTGCTCTTGGTTTTCAGATCTTCCAACTACTGCACTTCCTGTAGTGGTTTCCACAACCGCAGCATCCCACACTGCCGGCACCACGACCATCGCCGCYGTACCTGGCAGTGCCAGTAACACCACTGAAGTTGTCCCCAAAGCTGTACCAGAAGCTACAATTACCACCCCAAGTCTTCATTTACCTTCCACCACATCCATCCTCATAGATTCTGAGATGACCACAGGAAACAGCAATTTATCACAGCACTGTAAGAGAACAAGATTCCTGCTTTTCTGTATTCACGGTATCATAACTCCTCATGCACTGGTGGGAGACCTGACCTAATGGCTGAGTTCCAGAGGGGTCAGGTGCAGGCACATCCTGGTGCACAGCAGGAGACATCAGCTCCTCTTTCTGCAGACACCTGGGTTACAATGGCTGCTGTGATTTCAGCTGCTTGACATGTTAAGGAACTTATTTCAGGTTTTCATCCAAGGCACATGAATGGCCCTGARAGTTCACATGAGCCTTGTGCCCAGTACTGGTTCATCCCAGCTCCAGGGCTGTKTGCAGTGCTGCAGACAGTAGAATGGATAATTCTGGAGGCACTTCACCTATTTTAAATTGTTTAATTGTTAATGTGATCCAGCACAAGTTCTGGGTGAAAAATGCCCCTAAGTGCAGCTTCAGCACTGCTGGACCCATGGAATCAGTACAGCCCAAGACAAGCTGCCTCTGTTTTGTGTGGCCGTGCTTGGCATGTTAATGTGTCCTTATCATGACACAGGTTTGAAGGTTTGCATTATTTATCAGAAAAGCATCCCAGTGGAGAGCACTAATAGGCTCTCCTCAATGGAACACCAGCCTACATCTCAGAGCTAAAAGGCAATCCCTCCAGGTCCTGCTGCCAAGGCAAAGCAGAAAGGCTGAACTGCTTTTCAAAAAAAAAAAAAATTCTAGTCCAGAGAGACTTTGCTCTTCAGGACCTCAAACAGGCCTACATTGATTTAAAAACAGTAAAATGCTTCTTTCCTCCAATGTTTCATTGTTTCCATTGCAATAGAGCATCCCTGTCTGTAGGAACAAAGGTGCAGCACACTCTGTGCTGCATGGGGAAAGCACAGTCCAATGGCTAAAAACCATTCAGTTCTCTTTGTGCAAGTTTCTTTCAAATGCAATAATTACCTTTTTAATAAGTCATGGAAGCAAGGTGCTTTTATTGTCCACTCTGGAAATAGTCTGGCTTGTTACTAAGTAAATAACTGTAACAGAACAGCCTGCCACAGGGAAGTATTTAAAAGTCACATGAATTGGTGTATCAAAAGAAAAACTACAGTTAATTCCTCCTCTCCCAATGCCTGATATTTTAGCAAAAGTAAATTTTCTATTCGGTTCCTCTATATGAGAGCTCAGAGCGAACATTTTAAAGTATAGAACTTGAAAGATATATTGATTTTTTTTTAAATTMTATTTTCCTGTAATTGTTTTTTTTTCTCTTGTAAGTACACTACTGAGTTTTGGGGCCATTCTTGCATGCTGGGCCAGGCTGCAGCAATGAGGAATAGATGTGTTCACTAACTCCTTAGCTGTAAATAATAAAAAAGGAAAAAATTAAACAGAGAAGCTGTGCAGATGACTTTGAACTACATTCTTTTTCTGACAGCTCAATAAATCATTAATTGTGTCAGTACTAGAAAGTGTTCTACTGTGGATTTTTAAGAGCACTATTCACCATCCCCTGATCCATGCATGGCATTTCCATGAAATGTCACGTTTTTAAAACTGGCCTCTCTTTTTTGTGCTTGAAAATCAGAGACACAAGCACAGTCACTCACCCAGTTCTGGTCAGAGCTTCCCTGAGAGCCCTGTTCCAAGTGTGTCCCTTTGCTGGCCACAGGCTCTGGGGTGCCCCTGTCCCCCTGTGAGGCAGCAGCGCTGCAGGGTCCTTGTTCCTGAGGAGAAGGAGCTCAGCTCAGCCCAGATCTGTGTGTGCTGCTCCACTTCTACAGAATAATTTTGTTATGAAACTTTTCATAAATTCTTTAATTACAAAAGCTTTCTGATGGGCAGAACAACACAGGTACTAACAGAAAACAGTCTTTAAAACCAGCAAATGAGTTCAATGATCAGAACACTTCTGTAATTGCAGATGCAAATGATGATGAAGGTTTCGGTTCGACTGTGACTGCAGCTGTGATTGGAATTGTCATTCCTGTGGGTAAGGATACTGGATTTAACCTTTGAAKGAGATCTCACCAAAGTGTGATACCAAAATATTGTATTTACCACAGTAAATACACTCTTCCAGTCCTCAGGGGTGGGGTGAGAAAGAGGAACTGTTGAACCAGGGAAAAGCAGCCCAGCTTTAAGAAAATTTTATAAGGATGGCTACCAACATGGGAACATCCCAGCAGATCCATGCCTGGCTAACAGCCCTTTCTCTCCCCTCACAGTGGTCATTGGCTTGCTGTGCATGGGGGGATACCTCATCTGGAGAAACTGGAAACGGAAGAATACCAAAAGCATGAATTTTGATAATCCAGTATATAGGAAGACAACAGAAGAGGAAGATGAAGACGAAATCCACATTGGGCGAACTGCCCAAATCGGACACGTGTACCCAGCAGTAAGTACCTGAGGAGAGGGCTCATGGAGAAGATTATTTTGTTGGGAGTTTCAATASAGAATTTGGATTACAGTGTTGCTTATTTGGCATATAATGACAAAACCCAGAACTTCTTTAGTATCATTGATTAGGCAGAAGCCTAAACTTCTAGGCAGCCCATGCAGTTGTCTTAGAATATAGTGCTCTGCATCAGTACTCTGTTCAAATGAAGAATAATTGTCCTAATCAAGGTACTAATCCAACAAATGTAAAGCTTCCTCAAGAGCTACCTCAGYGTGGGASAGGTCATTACTTATCCTCCACTAGATTCCATTATATCTGTGCTTAGGCTGCTACAAAGAATCTAAACTATCTTAAGGATAAATTGAGTTTCTTTACAAACCAGGGAGAATATTTTCTCTCTAATAACAGTATAAAGAAAAGTCACATTCCTCACAAGGAGGAGTGAGTGAGGTTCTGTAAGTTAAGGAAAAGGATCGTCCCTCAGAGCAGCATTCCTGGGGAGAGGAGCATTGGCAGATGTAACTGCATCATATTTTCAGAAGAGAGCAGCAAGWCCCATAGTAATGTGTGAAGGCAATACAGCTCCTGTAGGCAGGCAGGTGGGTAGATAATGTCCTATATCATCTAAAGGTCCCACACAAGATCACAGTAGAGAAGGTGCCATCCCTTCCAAGGAACCTTATCCAATACACAAGGGCAGGAAACTTTCCAGCACCTCTTTAGTAACACTTGGGCAAGTGACCTCATTTGGGGAGGAAAAAAAAATAAATCACTGTCTAGAATAGACTTGTCACCAATACACTAGGGACAACCATGAGAGTTTTAACAAGAAATACAAGTTAACAACAGTATCACAATTCACAAATTTTCTCAAGTGTTTTTTCCCTCTCCAGCGTGTAGCATTAAGCTTAGAAGATGACGGGTTGCCATGAGGATGAAGATGCTGCTCCAAACACCTGAACACTGAACAAATCTGCTTTGGATCACAGAACCTGCTTCTTCTTTTTGATCGTTATTTATGTTGCAGAAGGGTAACCACAAAGTTATAATGAACTGCAAACATCCAAAGGATGTGAGAGTTTTGTATGTATAATCTTTTATACACATTTTAACTTGTTGCACTACCCATTTGTGATAGTGAATAAGCAACAGCTGAGCTACTAACTCAATGTACATAACCAGCCAGGCTGAAGGTTCAGTAGCTATTGCTTTATTTTAAGACTATATTTATAGATATTTTGTAAATATGTTGAATATGCTTTGTGGCTATCCATCAACATAAGTAAAATAAATTCTGTACAGGCAGTTTAGAAATATTTATTAACAAAATCTGGATTATAAGATCTGTTCTGTAAATATAGTAGAGGGGTGAGAGTATTTATTTTTTGTATGTTTGGCTTGCTGTGCATAGATTATCTGTGTATATATCTATCTGGACAAGATAGATATATAGGCATATAAATATATACATATATATAAAAATATATACATATATTTTAAAACTACTAGCCTACATTTATGAAAACTAGGGATAATTGAATTTTTACAGGATGTTTGAGAAGTTTGCTTTGAAATCTAAAGACACTATGTAAGAAAGAGCTGTAGTGTAAGATAGCTGACCAGTGAAGCACTCCATAAAAAACAGCYCCTGATTGCCATCCTGGGAGATGGATCCATTCCTCTTAAAGGTTGCTTTTACATTTTCCAGTCTATCCATGAAGAATCCATGCAGTGCATTTAACTGGAGAGCTATTGCCTACAGCATTTCAGTCAGGACAAATTCCTACAGCACCCAGGGTTTTTGTGTTGTATTGTTGCTTTGTTACAGCTTGGTACAAATCTGATTTGGTTTTTGTTTGTTTGTTTCTAAATGTAAATCTAAATGCTTTTCCACACTGGGAATCTTGCACCTCTCAAATCAGCTCAGAATTAACAGAAACAAAGATTTAGCCATATATTTCCACACTGCCAAAGTGAGCACTCTCCCCGGCTCATCAGGAAAATAACAACAAAAGTCACTTCCTTCCCTCCTTRCCCTTGTTCCCTGCTCATACTGATTAAAAATCAATTGTAGGAGCTGCTGTGGGCMTACACAGAACTCTTTGAAGTGCAGCAATTCTCTTTCAAGGTACTGCCCATGGAACAACCTGCCCCACAGCAGGTCTCCCAGACCACAGAGCACTGGGCAAGGAGGCCAGAGCAGGTTAAAAACTCCCAGCCTGACCAGTATCTTTGGCTGGGTCATCCTGCAACTGGCAGAAAAAAACACTTGGCTTTTCTGATCTCATTCTGTAGGATTTCCTGGGCATTCTGTGGGAAGTGAATACACTTACCTCCTGCTGGATAATAGACCAGTACCTCCCTGAACTGTACCAAATCCTAGAGAAAGCTTCCTCATGTTTTCATGTCAGTCCAAGCTTTTGTAGTTGAGTGAGTAGAAGAAATTCAGCTTGAGTAGGCTTGGGTGGTTTTTTTCCTTCTGTTTTTCCTTCTTTTAGAATAAATTTACAGTGTAATGTGAGCTGGAAACTGATTCTTGACCAAGAGAAGGAAGAAAGTGTCTAAAGCCCTGGTAAGCATTACAAACATAATACATAATCCCAAATGCCTCATGGYCTGCATAGACAATACAGAAGTAATCAAGCATCCTTCTATTCAAAATTTTAGATTTTAAGGCAGTGACAAAATGAGTGAGACATCCCATTATTAAGGTATGAAGCTCTCTTTCTACAAATCCGTGCACTGTGTGCATGAAGAAAGCTGAGCAAAGGCTGTATGTGATAACACTGTAACTAACAGACGAATGTAAATATATATGAAAGTTCTACAGTTTTGATACTTTTTTAAGAACACGTACACACGAACAAACCTGTACAAACCACRTGTAAAAGGCTGCAGGTTTTTTCAAACTGTTGTAAATGAACTCAATGTGCAGTGCTGATTTCAACCTTTACAGATTTATAACTACTGAGAAGTCAAACACCAAATTTGTTTTTTAAGAAATTAATTATTTTAAATAATGGTTCAGATTGGTAGGGTGATATTTAACATTGTAATCATTTCTGCTCTGTCTTGTCATACTGAAGTTCTGTTGGAGTAAGTTCTTGCTTGGTGCCTTTTGTGTTTCAGTTCTTACTTTCCTGACAAAAGGCCCAGGGAGGGGCGGGGGGGCTCTGTGTAACACTTGCTGTACTGGAAACCAAATGAACACGTTTGTAAAACAGTGCACTGTTTCTATAGAAAGATTAAATTTTTTTATCTGGGACTACTGAAATAATTACTTCATGGTGTCTGAAATGGGACTATATCATCTTTTGGTCTGAGTTTTCCTTAACTCTTAATTGCCCAAACCTGGAGCAGGACTTGGGAGCACTGCTGTGTATTCCAGCTGTTTAGCTGCAGTGTCACAATAGCAGCACTGGAGACTGTTCATATTCCACATGTCAGTCAAGAGCATTTTGTTCTGAATTGTCCTTCTCCACCACTTCAGTTCTGGTCATCTGCAAATCACATGGAAAACAGCACCAGGTTCATTATTTCCTTGAGCCAAACAATTATAATCAGTGATGTAACAGAAAAACCCTCAGCGGTACAAGTACACCAGTCCTTATCCATTGTGAGAAAATGTCCCAAAAGTGAATGGTGCATACAACAAAACTGGTGGAGTTTTTAACCTGAATTACTACGCTGGACTATTCAACTAATCGCAAACTACAGTTTCTTCYTGGTGCTTTTGGTAAAACACCTGCAGAAGCTGCAAAACCCATTACAGCCAAATACGCACTCATACCATCCTGAAAACAAGACAGAAATACTKCTATTCTTGGAATCACAACAGGCAGGCTCAACTTTTTTTCTTTTAAACATACAAACAACCCCTTCCATGGACATAAAGCTGGACTGAGGTTCACTGTACTGGAAGTATGACGATAGCTTTAGCTGGAGACACAAGTGACTGGGAACTAAACAGGCAGTTACCTTGCTCTCTCTTCCTGTCTCTTGTAAAAATGAAATCCTAGATAATACAATACAACAACCTTTCCCCATCACATGTTGGAACAAAGCCCTTGGAAGCAGTGCATTTATTGAAAGTCTCTTTCAGTCAATTCTTAGCCCCAAAGGAAGCTGCTAAGCAGGTAACACTTTTCAGGCACAAAGAGTTATTACCAAACTAATAAGAGTTATGTACTGGTAAATATTGGTGGTTTCGTTTTCTGTTTAACTGAAAACAGGTTTTCTTACTTTAAAATATTTTTCCCTTTCAGTTAAGTATTCTAACAAAGTAATATGATAACAAATAGAAAAACTGAAAACAGTAACCAAAGAAAATATCCTTAGGTCTAAACAGCACAAACGAAAATTGAAAGAGCTTCCTAAGAGAGTCCCAAACCTACCTGGGCAGTGAGGTGTGCCTCCCAAAACAACTCTTTTTTTTAATTAATTTATTCTGTATTAGCAATAAAATTCTATTTTTTGTTTCACTTTTTACACATAGTAACTGTACAATCTGAGCTAATCCACACCACCACTGTGCTGCCTACTTCCATTAAGATGCTCTATGGACTACAGGGACTTGTAGGTCCCTCAGTACATGTATCTCAGTCACCTTTCTGCCTTCTGCAGGAATATGTGTGCTCATTTCCTCACACTTTGTTCTCCATCAAATCAGCCCTGTAACTTTGGGAAACACTTTTAAATGTCTTCCTAATTTACATCCTTGCCTTGAAGCAGGGGTCTATAGCCATGGGCTGTTGTGAGCTCTTTCACTGCTCTGGTGCAGTCATTTATAGAGTGGTGCCAATTCCAGTTGTCTCCTAAACGCACAGTGCCAACATTKGAAGGATTCAAAGGGAAAAAGCAACAGAGACAGTGAACTTTGACGTGGGACACACCCTTTAGATTCAAGCCACAGGCCATTTGCATATTAACATGCTGGGTGCTCAGTGGCCAGCTCCAAACACTAATTAACAAAACACCCACACCCACAACTCCCTMCTGCTTCCTTTGCAGCTCCTGGGGCCCTCTCTTGCTCAAGGATAGCCTAGAAACAGCACACTGAGTGATGAAGGCACTGCTGCAGTTCCAGCTGGGACAACAGAGTTGTTCCAGTCATAGTTTGAGGGTTGTTATGGCTTGTRCTTACAACAAAACTTGGGGCTGCAGCTTTGCAGTTGTGTGTTCTCCAACAACCTGCACGGGATCATTCCCATGGAATGATGGCCTGGCCATGACTCCTTTCCTGATGAGGTGAAATGTGGGAAATCTGGGGTGAACCAGAGCCCTCGGTCTGTGCCAGGGACAGGGCTGGGCCAAGCTCTTGAACACGAAGGGTGAGACTGAATCCCTCAGCTGCCCCAGTGGGCTGAAGAAAAGGGACACTGGTCATCCTTAGTTACAGGAGTAAAAAACACACCGCATCAYGCACATCAGTAAATAATCTGCTGGGTAAGGAGGAGATAGAGAAAATCAGAAGCAAAGTTAAACCCACGAAAAAGATGGGGGGAAGACATGTTTTAAGATTTTGGTTTATTTCTCATTATCCTACTCTCATTTAATTCATAATAAGAGACATTAATTTTCTCCAAATCGAGTCAGTTTTGCCTGTGACAGTAACTGCTGAGGGATCTCTCCCTGTCCTTATCCCAGCCCATGAGCCTTTCGTTGTGTTTCCTCTCCCCTGCCCACCTGAGGATGGGAGTGATAGAAGGGCTTTGGTGGGCAAATGGCATCCAGGGAGGGTAAGCCCGCAGACCTTGTCAGAGAAAAATGGGGGGTGCACTTCCTGCAGAGACCAAACTGGCTCTTCTCAGCCAGACGAAATGTGCCTGACCAATAGTTTGCGAAGCTCATTCCACCTCAGGGAATGGAAGGAATGCATGGTCAGCAGGGAACGAACTGAGGCAGTGCACCTTGTTTTACTTGTATGGCTAGGAGCACGGACTCCCCAGACAAGACACAAATCTCAGAGTCCAATTTACACAGATAAAGATAAACTTGTGGCTTTTGCTATCACAGCAGCAGACACAGTGACACAAATGATCGCCTTCACAATAGATCACCCCTCAGCAGTGTCCCCAGAAGGGAGGGCATCTGCCTCAAGGTGCTGAACATAGATTTCTCCTCCCAACAGTGGTAGCAACTTCCAGAAAAAGTTCAGGCTGAGTTCATAGCTCCTACAGGAGGGCAGTAATGCCAACCTGTATCTGCACCTATGCATCAGCAAGCAGAATGAGAATTAACATGCTTAAAAAATTACACTCTTTTTCCAAATTATTTGCAGCATTCAAATCTCTCCRTGAACCTCAGTGGGAGAACATTTCCTAACAGGATTAGCTGCAGCTGCCTGCTAACTTCCCCACACTATTAAGGAAACCACTGTAATGTTGTCAATGGTGATAAGGCAGTGCCTTAGCAGGGAGCTGAAGTTCTGACAGTGAAACAAGCAAATCTCCCTGATAGTTTGATAGGCCCCTGCCTGGTTCCATGGATGGTGCACACAGTATTACAGAGGGCTGAACTGATAATTTTTTTGTCTTCACATCAGTTCAGTTCTTCAGCTCTTGCCTAGAGGCTACAAAGTCAGGTGGAAGGAGGGCTTTTACCTACAGTTCTTGGCCAGGTCCTACTGAGGCCAMAAAACAAAGACATTCTGCATTACCCTATTCAGGATTTTATCTGCTGAGTCTGCCAATCAAGGAATTAATTAGTTCCAACTGCAGTAATTTATTTTCATGCATATATTCCCCCACTGGGGCTCAGCTAAAAGCACATACATTAATTTAATTCAAGYCATTACACATAAAGCATGATGGAAAGCCTTATAATCAAACATTTAAGAAAAATCCCTAAATCTGTGTRTTTTACTAATAAGGCACAGACCTAAATAAGATCTAAGCAAAGAGAACACCTTGAAATGATGCTTAGAAGATAAACAATACTTGGAAGATAATATTTAGGTCTAGGTTTCATTGACAGAAATTTTGTTGCAAAGGTTAAAGTTGACTTTTAGACTTCCTGTAATGAAAAGCTGACACAAAATGATTGGAAATTTACATTATTTTTAGCAATATCTGAAATGGGTGCCACATTCAAAAGCCTCACCTCATGAACCGACTTCATATTACCTTGATAGTAAAGGCATCAGTGGCAATAAAAGTCATGAAAAGTTAATAATAAAAACTTTTTCAATCACATCAGTGGCTGGCATCCTGCAGAAGAGCAGGTGAGGTTAACAGAATCTCCTGCTACAGAGGAAACTGGTCTGTTTGGAAGAAAGGCCAAATTAAAATCTTTTTGCCCTTTTGGAGCTCAGCTGACACAAGCTCCATCCTARTGTGGTGAGGCATGAACTCTCCAACTATGTCTCCCTCTGTTTCCTCCTTTTTTTTTTTTTTTAAGGTGATTTAAGAACTACCAGTTAGGAAATATCCATACAGGCTCCAAYCATGAAAAGCTGCTTTGTCTCTTGCAGACTAAGAGACAAAAACAAAGTTTTGGATTCAAATCCCAAAGGACACTTAGGGTTGTTCCTTTGCCTCAGCTGTTGCTCTGCCCAGGACATAAATGAGCGGTGATGTTTTAATCATTACAACTTACATGCACAACCACCAAATACAGAACATTTGGGTACTTTCTTCAGTCATGTTATCAGTTTACAGAAGCTCACATAGCTTTAATACTTGTTGCCCAGAGAGGTTGTGGCTGCCCCATCCCTGGAAGTGTTCAAAGGAAGTTGGATGAGGCTTGGAATATCCTGGTCTAGTGGAAGGTGTCCCTGCCCCTGGCAGGAGATTGGAACTGGATGATCTTTAAGGTCCCTTCCAACCCCAACCACTCTATGATTCCATAAATATGTAAGGCACCAAAAGGATTAAACTAGAGAATGCATGATATTCAAAATTCAAAATATGATCAGTGGCCTAGAATAGACTCTAAGTAATACAAATATACACAGATAGAGATGCACCCCAAGCCTGATTTATACACAACCAAAGACATGGGCCATCTGCAGACCTAGATAAATTAATTGAGAAGCTGTGACAGGAGCATATGATGATGATGTGTTGTTTGTAGCACATTAACTCTGGACTTTCAGCTACACTATGCCAGGAATTAGCTACAGTTACGGTTTCCCATAGCAACAGGCTATATGGGACAAATTGCTCAGGAAAACCCAGCTGAATGGGAGCTGTACCTCCCATGGTGAGCTAAGACAGGTGTTCCCTTGGTTTGCAGGAAAGAAAGCTCCTCCCTGTGCACCTGCAGTACATCTTGAATTTAGTCAAAATGTACCCTTTTTCATAGCAGTAGATGTTTTACCACTCCCACACTGCTTCAGACCCTGCAGACAAGCCTGGCCAAACTAAGGAAGGATGAACTAAACCCACTAAACTTGCCCCTAGATTCCCCTGTTGTCATTAATTTAGTAAACCTTGTGCACAGAACTGTGCTTACAAAGTCCCTGTCACTCAGTCACTGCCCCCACACAGCGACTACACAGGCAAGTTGTGCATTGATCTGCTTTAAATGTGATTGCCCAGCAAAGTGCTCCAGGTAATACAGATGGCTGTGTGCAAATCTCCACTACCTGACCCGATATACAGTGTCACCTCCGACATGGCTTCTCTGTAGAGAGTTTTCCCCTTAGAGGGCAGGTAGGCATTTGGCAAATCCACCACTCAGAACTGGACAGGGCAGGGATGGGCCAGGGGAGCAAAGTGCAGCTTTCTGTGGGGAGCACAAACAGCAAAACATCAAACACCCACTCACGTCTTGGCCAAAACACAAACACWCGTTAACATTTGTACTTATAATTAATGTGATGCACAGTTATCYCTCCCTTCCCTAAGGGACCTGTGCACCATCTGTGTGACCTACACAGGCAGGCTCCAAAAGGCTCAATTGAATCCTAAATACTGGAGCAGCACCTTCTAATGTGCAGGTATACAGAAGCCTTCTAATTTCAGTGAGTCACTTCAAGGCAAAAATCCTAATGAAGACAACATAATTTGTAGTGTCAATAGCTATTAGTGCTATGAGGGCTACAGAACACACYGAGCTTTGATTTAATATCTCTCTTTTAGAGCACACTCTAGCTTCATAACAAGAGCAAGGCCAAAGAGCAATAACCTTCAGCTGCTCCTGCAGATCAGGAGTCTACAGCCATRTAGTACTTTGATTAACATTCCCTCATTTAAGAAAACTCAACACACAGTGCTATCAGAATATTTATGTCATCAGACCCAACAAATATCCAACAAGATGTCAAATTACATTCATAAAGTAGTAGCTACTGCATTTTTGAGCCCTTYGAGAGTACCTCTTGTTCTTTTAGGCTACAGGGAAGCTCTGATCCCAGTTAGCCATCCTTTCCAAAACAAGTAGGAACTTTGCTGGTTGATACTGATCTTATGCCATATCAGTTCTGTCTACTTACCCCCACCTCTGCAGCAGCAAGCCTTGAGCATCTCCTCCACCAACATTTTTAAAGAGTAAATACTGATCAAAATAGAGAGTAAATGCTTYCAGAGGGAGTGAGATGAACTGAAAAGAGCAAGCAATGTGAATGATCTGAGAGKAATGGCAATTAGAAAGAAACAAAGGGCAGCTGGGCTGGAGCTGTGGGAGGGCAGCAGCCTCAGCTGACACTTATTCCGAAGATTTGATAAGCCTCTAACACGGAATTTTAACCTCCACATGCATACACACAGGTGCTGCTGACAAGAAACAGAACAACTCTAAGGAAAAATACAGAGGATAAATTTTTAGATGTGAATTCATGTCAGCCTTTGGCACCTGATCATTAGTACTAGGACTTMGTATGAAGCAAAAATATTTGGCAGTTTGAAAATTGTGTTCACATATAATTACTGTGCTGGCATTCACTACATTCAACAAGGCAATGCAAAGAACTGCATGGTAATTTCTGATAAAAAGGCAACTCCTCCAGCCTCTTTTTTACACTACTTGTCAACACAGGAAGACAAAGGTGATTACTTTCTTTTCTACCACTACCCTAAAATTAAGCCTTTTTCCACTGACACTCATTTGGCTTAACACCTCTGCTTTGATGAGCACATTGAAGTAAATCTTTTTCCGTTCTTCTCTGACCATCTCAAAGACTGCTGGAGTAAAACTAAAGTAAGGCAAACAAGTCAGTGATGAGCTGGCTGTAAAGAAAATACTACTTCCTAAGTAGAAGAGTCACATTATAAATTTCATATCAGACCTCCATATTTTTAAATATTTTCATTTTTCTTTCTTACTCTGTGCAAAAAACCTCACTCACTGTCTTCTACTGACACTTCATTTTGAGACAGAGTGCAATTCACTCCCCTAAGAAAAAATACTATAGTGGGAATCCCTTCAAGCTCTTGAATAGTGAACAACCATGAAAAAAATCCATGTGAATCTAAATGGCTTATCAGGCTAGCAGAGCCAAGGTGTTTATGCTTCTATAACCCAAATAAAACAGGCACCTCTGATACACCAGACTGCAGGACAAACTACCCAGCTGGAGCAGAGTTGACTTGGGACAAGTGAAGTTAGGGGGTGGGGTGGGGGAAAAAGAGAAAAAAATGCAAGAAAAAAAGAGCTTCAGCAGAAATAATGCAGTTTTAATGGACCGTGGAATATCAGATACCCAGCAAGAAGATGACCTTTTCTCCACTACTGAAATAACAAAGCCATAGAACACAAATGCTGATAAACCAACTTCAACTTTACAAAATCAATTTATGTGAGAATAAAAGAACAAAAGACATGACCTTTTCTTTACTATTAAATAAACCAAATCCATTCTACTGAAGTCGTCTTTTTCAACAAAAGTTATTGCCTGACCTTTCTTATTCCACTGCAGGATGCAAAGTGACTGGGCAAGCATTTAAACTCTTTTGTCCTCCCTAAATCGGAGGTTTGTGCTACCACAGAGAGGAAAATGTGCACATCTTTCCTAACCCTAACACAGGAGCAGATTCTGTAGGTACCACCAGAGATCTGTGACTCACCCCTAAGACAAGGGYCAAAGACCTCACAGGCAGGTGCTGAAACAGGAGTGGATATTTGGGCTGGAATATGACTGGCTATCCAAACCAGCCCTGTATGTCCACAGGATCTGCAACACRCAAGTGTCAGTTAATGACGTGCATAATAAAAACTATTAAAAGTCATATATGTTAATGGAATATTATATCTATTACATCAACACTGAGGTTTTATACCTAACACTGCTATAATTTTGTATGCTATTCTCAAAGAAGCAGAAGCACAAAATACATTGTCTGAAATTATCCTTTTTTGTGAAACTGCCASAAGATGAATTCTTGATAATTTACTGGATTCTCTACACAAACTGTTTTATAAACAGCATGAAATAAAAAATATAATGTAAATGAATGATAATTACATAATTAATGTAATGATAGTCTAAACATAATTTTACCTGTAATATTTCTCTTGTGGGGGCAGTGCCCAAGTAATGTTCAACAGATGGATGCTGCTGCCTGGCATAGCAGCAAAATAGGTTTATTCATTGAAAATAGAAATGTGTCATTATTTCCAATCCTTTTAATCCCAAGAGCCATCTGTGGGCAAGGTATTTTATTTGACACAGAAAAAAACATATGCAAGTGCATTTGCCTGTGTGGAAATATATAAAAATATATACATTAATTCCTGAAGCTGTCATCTACCCCTCTGTTAAACTGCTATCCATAAGGAACTGCTTGTGCACCATCCCCGTGGTTTAACGGGACAGACTCACAGTCACAGTAATCCTGACTGACTGGAAATCAAGAATAATTTTTTGAGAGAGACAAATCACTTTATTATGAGAAATAACTCCCAGGCTTCTGGAAGGGGATTAGTGTATTACAGTCAGTATCATCATTTTCATCTCGGTTGTTTCCATTCTCCTATTTTTTATTTTTTTTTATCACTGAAAAGCTGCCAGTGACACGAACATGGAACAGAACCAATCTGATGGTTCCTAGGGGCAGCAGAGCAGTTCTGCACAGCAAAACAGAACCTTGAAAAAGATGACCAAGAACTCTTCGAGATCAGGGGAAAAGGACAGGAGAACATCAAGACTGAGAATTGTATCTCCTGGCTGTAAAATAATAATGCTCGAAGCCCAGAGTTGGAGATTAGATGGCTCCATGGAGTATGGAAGGGACAATCTTCTGCCAAAAACCACAGAGAAGAGGAGGTRAAACCAAATGCTGGTGTACTTAGAGCTGACGAATAAAGAGCATTAGTGAGCRATGAGGGTCTATGACACTGCTAATTTCAGGCCCTGCCCATCTATTGCTTCTAAGAGCTATGAAACCCCTGAACAACAGCCACAGGGTACTGTGGAAAGGTACATTCACTGATAAAGCAATCTTGTTCTGGATAAAGGGAAAAAAAGGTTGCCATGGCAACCGTGAATGAATTCAGCACATCACCTGCACATAAAGTCTATCTGCAAGGGCTCTCCTAAAAGCTGAGGGTTTGCTTCTTGCTCAGGATCCCTGAAAATTGTAAAAAGGTTTTTAAAAATACCGATTGCACAGGAAATGGATGGGAAATTTTGCATCTGCCAGATCAAAGCCTGCTCGAAGGCACAATTATCTACGGAAAAGGAAAGCAATGTATTTTTCTTGTCAAAAATTTTCAAACGGCTGTGAAGATTGGAGAGTCTGATGTGTGCAGGGGGCAAGCAAAGCCTGGAAGTTTCCTGTGAGAAGGCAGATATGCCTGAGGTGTTTCCCTTTTTGCTAATGAAGCCTTATGTTTGGATTTCCTGACCTACTACACCAGTTTCCTTCTTTATGGAATAAGAGAAAAGCAAAGACTCAAAAATCAGAATCAAACACATTGGAAGAACAAGTGGTTTAGAGATGATGACAAGTGTAAGGAAAAATGAAATGCAAAACCAATGAAAAAGTACATGGAAACACAGCTAAAAATGTTAGAAATAAATAAAATTAAATTCAGTTTCTTGTCAAAGTGTGAAAGAGAACGAGGCCCACTGAGAGCAGCATAAGCATGCCTGAAGTGCCTAAAATATAAGTGTTTCTATTATATATGCATTGTACCAAGTTTCTCACCTCTGTAAACAAACAAACTTGGATTTGGTAAAACATTTCAAATAAAATTTAAAAAATAGTACAATGTTTATTGAAAATAAAGCAAGGCCACATKGAAGAAAAGTTTCTCTGTAGCCCTTATCTGAAGTATCATCTTGAGCAGCTCCTTCTAAACAACTAGGATGTCCTTCTAAACAAGGAGGTAAAATGTTTAACACTCCTTTGGTTATTTCCACAAACACAGAGAGAGACATAACCCACCTCTATAGGAAGGTCATGGGCTGAAGGTTAAATAAATACCTGTGCTCACTCCCTGCCATCTGGGGAACCTTCAAAGAGTTTGGCAGATTTGTTTAAAGAAAATCAGCTTCCACAGAGATACATGACWAGAATACAGCACTAGGTTAATGTCTAAATGAAGAGTTTGAAACATGCATTGACATAAAACATCTCTATGTAAAACCAACATTTTGGGGAACTACTCAGAGGACAGTTCACAAAGGCTAATTTCAGTCAAAATGTGCAGATTCTTCCTCAGAAGCAAGTACTGGAGACAAGGTTCCCCATGTCAGCCCTCACAACTATCTCTGTAAAATTTTGAAGTGAGAATTAACACACATCTATTTTTAAATAAGAGGAAATAYTAGTTTGTGTAAGTTGAAGCCACAGTTCTACCAGGAAAAATAAATGTACCATTTAAATAAGTAATATTTGTCTTCTTAAATTATTTGTGGAAATAATCTATAAAGAGGTGGATTCATCAGTACTGGACCCCCATAACTCTCCTCAGTTCTCATACACCACTGCACCCCAACTTCCAGCCTTGCCAAACCAAACAGATTCAGGTGGGGGCTGACTTTTAAATGAGAAAGTAACTCAAGTATGAACTTGCATTTGACACAAAAACGATCTATAGAAAAAGCAGGGAATCAAAATCAATCAAAACCAAAAAGCTTCATTAAAACTCACACAAATATTCCCATGAGAGACAGCTGACCTTGTCTGAGGGCAGGGGGATGAAAATGGCATCAATGACAGACCYCTCCAGTCCTGTTTTCTATTAATTTCCATTAATCTTTCTCCTTTTCAGGCATTCATTTACACATAGGAATCTATGCTAGGCTTAGGATTTTTTTCTTCTACTACAGAAGTCAATACACCCCATTTTTGTTTACTTAGTCACCACCAGTGAGAACTGTCTTGTGAGCAAACWGTGTCTTTCAGTCAATAACCAGCCACAGCAGCACAGCCCTGTGGKGAAAACCTCAGAGTAATAAGGTTGTTTTACTTGGCACCAAAACAGTAAATGTTCCTTCTTACACAGCTATATTTTTAAGCAAGTAGATGAAACTTATCCATATCACAATTTCAAGATACAAACAGGGCTGTCTCTCCTAAATAGTGCATTAAAAKGCACAGCTTAGGGTTAACAGAGGACCCCCCAGTTTGTCTGTAACAGCCACTACACTCTGCTGACTCAGCTATATTTTGATACTAATTATCTCTCASACAATGCAGAGGCAAAGGAATTAACATTCTTCAAAACTAGAACAAAATTCTCTTCCCAGCAACTAAAGTAACACAGGCATAACAAGGAGCTACATGCAAAGTCAAGGTCCACMCCATGGAGCATATTAAATGCTATTGAACACATTTTAAAGAAACGTTTTATGGATTTATTAACTTTCAGAGATTATATTGTCTTACATTAGTCAGAAAAAGTAGTTTCTTTGATAAGGGAACCAGTAAGAATTAAAGCCTTTGTAGATACAAGGAAAAAGAATTGCATAAAATTCTGTATGTTTAGAACATGGTTTCACAAGTTACAGACACGAAAAACTATCAGAAAACAATCTGACTTATTTGGAATCTGTGAAAAAAAATTCTGTCACCCAGTTCTCCAAAGTGTTCAGCATTTCTAGTGAAGAGAAAAAAATAGCAGAAATACAACTATTTCAACAATCAGAAATCTTGCAATCCTAAAACTAAGTTAAATTAGGGATCTCAAGTAAGTTGATTCATTCGACCTATCTGCTCTTTCATTGGCATGAGAAAAAAACCAACAAACAGAAATATTCAGAGCATGTTTAGCTGATTTCCCCTGTTTTTGCAAGTTCCACAGATACCTTCTCCCAATAGGTTAGAAGTGAAAATCATGTAAATTTTGTTCTTCTTCAAATCACAACAAAAAACCCCCAACTAAAACCCTTTATAAACCATTACCAGTATCAAGATTCCATATGCACACTGTTACATTACAGTCCTATCATATGTAAAATAATGCTAAAAATGTGTGTTTATAGAGATATTTTCTTCAGAGACAGAATAATCACTGTTTATATAYGGTTTTAAGCAGAATGAAAAGAACTACAATGCACACATTTCTGCCTTTCACAAACACATACTTAAGCCAAGGCATTCAAGCATAGCATGTTTTGGATTGTAAATGTGTCAAGATAACCCAAACACCACTGGCAGCAATACTCTACCCATTATGTCGCCATCAAATATGACATTTAAGTAGGAAAAAAAAAATATACACAGAGAAAAAATAATTACCTCCCCTATAATATGCATTTATCATAAAATGTGTTAGTACACAGAACTCAAAGACAGTTGACATCTCCAGGAGGAATTAAAATGCAGGTTCTCAGGATAACTCCTATTCCAGTTTGCTCTTCCTTCCAACACAGTAATTTAAATAAAAATACATTAGGCACTGATATTCCTGAAAAGGCTTATGAACAATTTAGACAATTGCAGTAGAGTCATTCTCTCACAAATAAAATCCCTCTGAACCTGGAAGACAAACCAGACAGTACTTGGCATTACCTTTAGAYTGGACAATCAAGTTCATTTAATATGCAGGGTAATAATTCTGCCAAGAATTYCTTCAATCTGGTATAAATACCCCTATCAGGGTTTAGTCAGTTTAAGTATGAATTATGTCCAGATGTGGACACTGTGGGCTATCCTCCACACAGAAGTAACTGAGATCAAGAGGTTTATTTGATTATTCACACAGTATCACACCAAAGACAATGTTATTTCCATTGATAGATTAGATCTGGAAGCAGTTCAGCTATTCCATTCAGGCCACAACAGTAAATATTGCCTGACTTAGCCTGGCTGTAACWCTAAGGAAAGCAGAATGAGCTCCATTAGCCTCCACTAAGTGCCTGCATTGGGGTGTGATGCAGCACCACCTAAACGAACAAGTTCATCCGTGCAAAACCCATTTCCAACACCACCACACAACAAACCACCATCCCCAGTTCATATCCTCAATATCAGCGCAAGAGTTACCCTGTTCCTGAATTTTTCTTGCAGAAGGGAGTCTTTTACAAAAGGGCATGTCCTGGCTGTCTCCTTTCAGCCATTCCCAAAGCAGCAAAGGGCAGATTTACCCCCAGTCCATTTACTCTGAAACCTCAGGCCACCAGTGATGAGTGATCTCCACAAACCAGCCYCAGTGAAGCACCAAACTGCTTCAGAAGACAGAAATGTGTGCTTTAGAGCTCTTTTTATGCTACTTAAAAGCACACACACGCACAKGGGTTGTTCTGTCTCTGAAGAAACTATGTGTAGAAATGCTGCTGAGATTGGCTCAGCTGATAGAGCACGGGGCTGAGTTGATAAAGCACGGGGCTGATAATGGCAAGGTTGTGGGTTCGAGCCTTGTATGGGCCAGCTGCTGAAGAACTGGAATTGATGACCCTTGGGAGTCCCTTCCAACTGGGAAGATGAAGGTGTGTAATATAACAAGTGCTTATCAACTTCTTGAAGTAAGGCTGAATGCTACCATCTGGGCACATAACAAATAGCCACCGACACGTCATCTTTCTTTCATTAGTATGTCGATAGACTACAAGAAAGCCTTTAGTAACAAGTGAGTAACTGTCTCCCCGTTAGGGCCCGAGACTCTGCCCTGGGGGCGGCGGGCCCTCACCTGCACCATTTCGTGTCGCTATGGGACCGCCCCAGTTGGATTTCTGCCATATCCCGGCTCGATTCCCGGCTGGACTCCGGCTCTGTCCCGGGCGGGTCCCGCTGAGGTGAGCGGGACCGAGCCCGCCCCTCACGGCCGGGCCGTGCCCACCGCCGTCCGCCAGGGGGCGCCCGCCGCCGCTCCGTCCCCCGCTCCCTTCGCGCGCAGCAGTGACGCARCGGCGCGCGCCGCCGCGGTGCGTGCCGGGCCGGCGGCGGGACCATGGCGAGCGACTTCTACCTGCGCTACTATGTGGGGCACAAGGGGAAGTTCGGGCACGAGTTCCTCGAGTTCGAGTTCCGGCCCGACGGTGAGAGGGGGGTGGGGGACCCGGAGGGGCGGGTGGGGGTACCGGAGGGCACGGGGCTGGGCCGCGGGCTGCCCCGGCACGGTTTAATGCTCGGCCTCTCCCCGCAGGGAAGCTGCGCTACGCCAACAACAGCAACTACAAGAATGACGTGATGATCCGAAAGGAGGTGAGGGCTGCCAGCCGGGCAGACAGCGCAAAGCGCCRCTGACGGGGGCTTGTGCCAGCAGTGGGACCGCTGGGCAGCGCTCGGGGTTGGATTTTCTTGCCGGAATGTTGTGGGCAGGGTTGTATTTATTTCCCTGTTGGAATGTTGTGTCCAGGCTTACGTGCACAAGAGCGTGATGGAGGAGCTAAAGAGAATAATCGACGACAGTGAAATCACAAAAGAAGATGATGCTCTGTGGCCTCCTCCTGACAGAGTGGGCCGACAGGTGGGTGCACAGTGTCTCTTCTAGTTGCTGCTTTAATTTTCTTGTGTTAGGTGTTCGAAAGTATAACTGAACTTTTCCCTCAAGGCAGTGTTTTTCCCAGCCAAAATGGAAACACGTACTRCTTTAAAACCTGAGTAGTACCTCAATGGCAATGTAGTTGTGGGAGCTGATRTGATCCAGAGACCTGCTGAATTCGATGTCTAATACAAATTTTTSTTAAAAACTAAAAACCCATCACAGTATTGAAGTATTTCTGTAACTGGTACCATAAAGCAGTAAAGTTTCTATAACCTTTTATTTTTCAGGAGCTCGAGATAGTAATTGGTGATGAGCACATCTCCTTTACTACGTCAAAAATCGGTTCCCTCATTGATGTAAATCAGTCCAAGTACGTACTCCTCTTTTTTATGCTGCTGTTGTTTTTATTTACCAATCTGTATTAGAAGTCGGTGATTACTGGGTATGTCTGTTTTGTGTTGTTTCAAAGTACAGATCATCTCCTGGCRGCACCAGTGCTCTGTGTTGCAGCACAATGTGCCAAATGCCTTTAGACTGTGGCGTTACTGGCTGTGTTTTCAAACTCACTGAGAGCTGCCCTTGCTGTAGGAACCTTGTTACACATATTCAGAGTCTGAGCTGACCTGACATTTTCCTGTCTGTACCAGTTTCTTTGGGAGAATCCAGATATCTGTACTTCACCTAAGCTGGAAGGACTATCATGGGGTTTTTTTTTTAAATCCTAAGTGCTGTTGCTATTTGCTTTCATGATAAAAATGCGTATTTTGTAAAGACTTAAAATGTTCACACTTGGAGTACAGAATATTTAATCAATCAGTGTAGAATGAAACAAATCTGTTAATGCTTAAAATGACATCTGAAAAGTCTCCCTGTAGGCTTTGGGGGGTTTTAATGTGTTAGTTCTGTACCCTGTTCTCTAAGAACATCTGTCTTAAACTTTTCCTTTCTTCCTTCTGTTGTGCACTGCAGAGATCCAGAAGGCTTGAGAGTGTTCTACTACCTGGTCCAGGACCTTAAATGTCTCGTTTTCAGTCTTATTGGACTCCACTTCAAGATTAAGCCAATTTAAATCAGACAAACTGAAGTTTGTATTGCCGTGTCAGCAGTGAGGGTGGGAGGGAGGATCCTGTTCAGTTCCTCACTGTTTCTAAAATTTGTATGTATTTTAGATATTTTTTTTTGGTCGTTTTTGTTGTTGTTACAAACTGTCAGTGACTCACTCAATAAAATGGTGAGATCTGTGTTTTTAAGTTGTGGTGAGAGACTGACTTCTAACACTTCTTTTATAATGGTGCATTCAGGGTGTGTTGCTTCACTTGCATCACACGCACACACACACTATACTTCTCTATGCAGCAGTAGGAAAAGGAATTAAGCCTGGCTCTTGTGAAATGAAACTTTTGCCAGCTGTCAAGGTAAACTTTTGTTACTGTCCTGAGCTGGATATTCTGCTGTCCAGCCCAGATATGCACAACACCTGCCTCTGGACAGGATAACTGGTTATAGCAGATATGCATCACCTTCATCCCGAGCCATGGTTACCCGCTTGCTTCCAGAGCAGAGACAGACAACAGGACACCCARGAGCCATCCAGGATCTTCACTGATACTCCTGTCCAGCTTCAGAAAAGCTGAAAAGCAATAGTTAAGTTCTAGTCTAGCAGATAYGTTGTGCAGCATTAATTAAAAGACTTTGAGGGGTTTCCGCAGGCTGTGAGGGTGCTCCCCATGGCAGCGCTGCCCAACCGCGCCTTTGCTTTCTCTAGCACCTCTGTTGTTCCTGCGTAGCCACTGCGATTAAAAAAAACCCGTGGTTAATTCACGTTTCAAATGGTGAAAATCCCGCGCGCCTCCCGCTTTCCCTCCCTTCGCCACAGGCACCTTCCGCCTTTCCGCGCGGCGGGGCGGTGGCGGCCGCCATCTTGGCTGAGGGCAAAGGCGTCTTCGCGCCGGCTTCAGCCCGGCAGGGAACGCGGGGCCGCCATCTTGGCTGAGGGCACGGCCGCGGCGGGGCGCGGCGAGAAGGGAATTCCACAACCTCCGCGCGGCCATGGGGGTAGGTGGGAGCCTTGGCCGGAGCCCTGSGCGGCCATGGGGGTRGGTGGGAGCCGCGGTCGGGGCTGGAGCCGGTCGGGGCTGACGCCGCTCCGCCGCTTGCCTTGCAGAGGATCGGGCTGCAGCTCCGCGCCACGCTGGAGAACATCACCCGGCTGCGGGCCGAGGGCGAGGACTTCCGATGGTACCTCAAGGTGCGGGGCCGCGGGGCCGGGGCCCAGAGCGGCGCATAGCCTTCATTACTGACAGCTTTCAACTCTCCGATTTGTGTCCTCCAGCTGAAATGTGGGAACTGCGGTGAAGTCTCTGAGAAGTGGCAGTACCTGCGGCTGATGGTGCGTGTGCCCCGTGTAATCTGCCTCTGAACAAAAATGAAAGCACAAACCTRCCTCTCAAACACGTATTCGCATCAGGGATGTGACAATTTGCACTTAAGATGAGATCGTTTTTCGATAGCTCTATGCATTTAGAAAATTCAGCTATATTCCATATTAAAATAAATAAATGGAGGCTTAATTGAAATATGGCATTTGAATGGTGACTGTTGGTGATAAAGTATTTACATCTGCTTTTAGAAAACACCTTTCTGTAAAAATTTAATTTAAAAAAATATTTTGAAGTGTTATCAGAATAAGGTTGTGCCTGTAGCATATTTCTCTGATGCTGATGGAATCCTTTTGCAGAAGGTTAGGTAATGCAATATGAGTTAAGTGTGCTAAATTAGCATTTGGAAGCTGAAAAAGCAGGATAAAATTTGTCAGGGATACTTGTCTGTTCTTAGCAATAATCATCCCTTTTTGTTGCTTACAGCTGAATGGTAAGAATGTATTTTGAGGAATTAGTAGAACATGCCTATATGGATAAGACATAAATATCCATTATTCCCTATTTAAAGTCTAGAACGGAATTATTCTTTGATAATTGCATCTTCTTGAATTATTAATCTCTCTAGTTTAAAAAAAAAAGCCACCTTGTCGCAGCATTTTTAAAAAGTTAAAGACCATTGTAGAAACTGCCTTGCCTTACCTTGGCAGAGGTTTCCAGTGGCTCAGCTGAAGTACAGTTAAAAATGTCTCTCGTCATGGATTTTAGGACAGTGCTCCCCTGAAAGGTGGCCGAGGAAGCGCCACTATGGTGCAGAAGTGCAAGCTGTGCTCCAGGGAGAACTCCATCGGTATGTGCTTGGACATTTACCTGTCATCATCCGTTTTACACTTTTAGTACCCATTTCTGCTTGACATGGTTTGTAAAGAGCTTTCACCAGGGATTTCTTCCCTTGTACACGAGTGCTTGAGTTCCCAAAAGGCACATTCTGGACATCACACTCATGAAGGAGACACCATGGCCTCCTGGTGAGTCCAGGCTTCTGCATGAACAAAATTCATCTGTATTGTTATTTTACAAAAGYATGCCATTTTTTTTGGCATTGATGGGGTAACAAAATAGTGCAGTGTAAACTTCTCAGGAGGTGGGAGAAAAATTGAATTTTACCTTTTGAAAACCAGCAGCAGGAAATGCTTGGTGACTTTGTTCCTTTTGCTTTGTATAAGGAAATTTCTTTAAAAGAAAATTCTGGTGCTTGGTTTGTGCTGAATAAAACTGAAGATATAGTGCCACTCACTTGTAAACTTTTTTTTGTTTTAGATATTTTAAGTCAGACAATCAAGCCTTACAATGTAAGTTTGTTTCCTCTTTTTTGTAACAAGTGAAAGATAAATACGCATTAACACTATTTTGAGTTTTTGCTTTATCATCCTCCCTCAAGAACACAAAAAGCTGGTATTGTCCCCTGACAGAAATTGTCTCCTGTAGACTCCTGCACACAGTCTCAAGTGTAGAATAATCTGACACATWTCATAAGCCAACACAGAACTGTATCACTCAAATTAGAGGTGATTATGTAAAGCCCCTGTTGGTTTCCTTTTGAAGGCTTCCTCGTGGCAGATTAAGAAATTCTAGTTAATGACCACCTGTGAAATGAGCCCTAGGATTTTGCTGTCACTTGGGGCATCAGAGATGATAGTGCTGCCTTTAAAGCAATCCATTCCTACACTAATGCTCGTTAGTGTTTCTGTTAGGTGGAAACTAATGGTTTTCTGACTCAATTACAGGCTGAAGACAGTGAGAAATTCAAAACAATAGTGGAGTTTGAATGCCGAGGTCTGGAACCGGTTGACTTTCAACCACAGGTGAGTTCTTATTTGTGATTAGTTTCTCTGTTTTTAAAAGCACTTCTAGACTCTAGAGTGATACAGTACACACCATTTGAAATGGTTCTGGGGCATTCTGGACCTTCCCAGATTCTCATCCTTCCACAGTTCCTTCTTTTACTTCATTTGACTCAAAAAACCCCAAACAAAAAACCTGCGAGCACTAACACAAACAATTGGTATTCTTTGTGCCAGTAAAATCTAAAACTAAGCACACCTTGGACTCCTACTCAAACTGCCTTCTAGGTGACTCAGCACTGCTCATCTGAATTCATCTGAGAGGTCTTCATTGCTCAGGTTATTGCAAAACAGAGTCTTTCCCAAAGGGGAGTTGTGAGAGTGCAGCATTAGATGGAGCACCATTTGCTCCTTGGTACGTTACGGAGTACGTGAAGCTCAGGTTATGAACACACTTCAGTGTGTGTCCTTAAAAAATAAACGAATTTTCTTTGGGATTTGACATCACCAGAGCCACAGGAAATGAATATTGGCATTTTTCCATTTGCAACTTGACCAGACAAAGGCTGAAGATCACCAGCAGTTAGAGGTGCAAAGCACACCTCAAGGTTCAGAGTTAAAGGATTCTTAAGGGCCAGTCTGCAGTGACTCATCTGCTTGTGCATGGTCATGCTGTTTGCCAGTTAACTCCCTACTATATTTAACCTATTATTCCAGTCGGATTAGGTGTAAATAGACTGACAAATATAAACCTGTCTTATCCTTCCCTCAGACTGTGATGCTGTGCTAAGAAACAGCCCAAAAAAGCCAATCCTACAACGAATTTGATATAAATAGAATCCCCACTGCAGTGTGCAGGGGGAGGTATTTATTTATTTATTTAGGTGAAGCCCATCTTTTTGAGGAATAGAATAGTTATTRGTTTATTCCTGCTTGCAAGCTTTGCAACCAGACCTAGGAACTTGCACTTCAAGAAAAATCTATGGGAAGACTGCAAAATGTAGGAGGTGTTTATAGCTCTGCATCCTAGCTCTCAATTTTATTTTTATCTACAGAACAAAGACTTCACAGCTGTAATAAAAGTTTTAATTTAATATTCTAAGTTTAGTGCACTTGACTGGAGAATGTACGTGAATCCCTGAAGAGGTATTGCAGTGGATTTTTTGATGCCTAAATCAGTAAATGAGAATTTTCTGATGCTTAAATGACTTCTGCAGTTCGAAACAGTTCTATAAACTGCTTTATATTTGACATGATCCAAGCCAGCCTGGCTTCTGCACAACCTTAGTTCTCACTTTTGATTGGCACCAAACATGGCATGTGGCCATAGTATTACTATATTTTCTTTGTATTTTTGGTAGGCATAATACAACTACATCTGGAGTCAATTTAAAGTGGCTTAATGCTTGCATGTCTTATTTAAATTATAGCAGTTATCAAAAAAAAMCAGTAAAACAACGCTACAAAGCATTTTCAAATACCTCTTCAGTGTTAAAGAGGAGAAAGTATCCTTTATTTCTCTGATATAAACCCTCTTTGTAGACCTAGTGTCAAAGTTTGTAACTGCAGTCATGTGGCTGGTAAATGGCTCCACGTGGCAAGAGCAGGGCTTCTTTCATTTTTCTAGTGTTTGTTCTATCCTGCAGCTCTGCAGTTTTGTCCTACAATGCTGATCTTCCTCTCCACCCCAGCAGTTCCCTTGACAGGTGCTTCTGACAGTTCTAGAAAGGCCACTGTGCCCTGCAGATCACCTCCTGTTGTTAGATTCGTTAGATCCGCCACACTCTGGTTTGTTTAACTCCCACGTCCTTAACCTTCCATTCAAATCCCAAAATATTTTAAAGTCATGTGGCTTACTTTGCACATTCTTACACAGCTAAATGCCTGACTGGCACTAGTCAGGGGGATTTCTCTATCAAAAATCCAAGCATAGCTCCCTTGCAGAAAACCAGGAGGAAGCTACTTTTGATTTTTACCCACTTGTTAGTAAAATTCTGTCGTTAGAAATGGCTATGCAAGAAACCTTTCTGTATGCTACAGAAGTGGCTGGGATTTTTAAGTTTACTTTTAAAACKAATCAATCTTACTGTACAGCTTGGTAACTGTGAACCCTAAAATGAGAGAGCTGTTCCTATAGAAAATAAACCCTAACACCTTCCTAGGCCTGTCCCTTCTCCACTCTCTAAAAACAGCAACAGTAATGGCAGTGAAGAACTCTCCCCTGTGAAATGATTGATTGGGGATACTAATCTGTTCACTCAGCCAGCTGATCCTCCTTGCACATAAAGCTTGCTTGTCACTTGTGTACCTAAATCCAATACAAGCTGCTCCTTCTCTAGAGAGTCTTGGATTCTGACAATATTTAAGCTAAAACTATTAACTTGCTTCCACATTTTCTTTGTATTCTTTTCCTTGTAGTGTGTTATGAAGCTATTTTATATGTGATGCCTGTATGGATTCTGAACACAAAGCTATTAGAAGTAGTGGGATGCTGCTACCTAAACTTAGAAACTAAGGCTTAACATTACCTAGAATAGTTGGAAATACCTTTTTTTTTTTTTTTTTTTTTTCCCTGTGGGAAAAATAGAGGAGCAATGTTTCCTCATTTTACTCTGTGGTTGCTTGGATCGAATTTTCCCAATTCACAGCCAGGGTAACAACTTTATAGTGACCCTAACTAGGAAAGAGCTTGACCATTCTTTCTACCTAATTTAAAAGTAATGCAGTAATTTTTTGTTTGAGTTACTTTCTTGAAACATGTTTCAATATCGTATTTATTATTTTCTTGCTACAACTTAATTTTAAAAACTTACTGCAAATGTGTTTGCAGGCAGGGTTTGCTGCTGAAGGTGCAGAATCTGGCACACCCTTCAATGACATAAACTTGCTAGAAAAGGTATGTTGTCTTAGTTTGACTAGTAAACCTAATGATCTCATTTGCTTTTTCCAAGTCACTRGTCCACAATACACACCCTAGACTGGTTTCGCTCTTTCGAAGGCCATAGCTGGAGAGAGAAMCTGAATCAACTGTGAATAACCAGCATTACTAACAGTGTCATTTTAGAAGTATGTACTTGATAACTTAGCAGCTGACAAAGATTTAAGTCACTCAAGAATTCCAGAGAGCAAGAACCTGGAATACTAAATGGCTGGGGTTACTCAAGTGGTGAGTTGATTTTTCTAGGAAGATCCCCACCCATTGTCCTGTGCACAGAGATATGAAACAGTAATATAGACACTGTCCTTCAAAGCTCAGGATAATGACACCAGCATTGCAAATCTTCCTTGGCTGTGAGCAGGAATCTCAAGGTCATATCTGTTCCCTGGTATCCTACTTGGCAGGGAATCTGCTTGTCTGCTTACCCACCTGACTAGGGTATTGTA
Source organism: Amblyornis subalaris (assembly GCA_018881555.1). NCBI lineage: Eukaryota > Metazoa > Chordata > Aves > Passeriformes > Ptilonorhynchidae > Amblyornis > Amblyornis subalaris. The sequence continues at coordinate 2,236,473 of JACAXG010000004.1, forward strand.
AATGATAGATAATCCTTTCACCTGCCATGTCTTGTCCACTACAGGCTGGGGACTACATAAGAAAATAACCCCCAGTAATGTAAATATAAAAACACTGAGGCTGAAGCTCATTTAATTTCAGGTTAGTGCTCTTGCTACTCTCACCTGTTAGAATTTAACTTTGTACAGATATCCAAGACCCAAATTTTGAGTAATGTTTAGCTTCAGTTTGAATTTGAGTCTGTGTGCATTCTGTCCTCTGTGACTAACACTGAAATCTTATTTCCTACAGGATTGGAATGACTATGATGAAAAAACAAAGGAATCTGTTGGAATCTATGAAGTTACCCATAAATTTGTAAAATGCTGAAGTTCATACCCCTAATAAATTACAACATGCTTATTGATGGAGGAGCTGTAAACATCAAATACAGTTTCCTTGGAGTTACTTTTTTACAGGACTGCACTTTAGAAATGGAAGCCTAAGTTAACAGAACCATAGAATCATTAAGGTAGGAAAAGATCTCCAAGATAAAGTTCAACCTTTGACCGACATCCCTAAGTTGTTCTTCCTGTCCCTAGCATGCCCTAATAAAATATTTTCCACGGAGCACTTGGAGATGGCATCAGTACAAACTGAAAATAGTACATGTGCTTCACTGAACTGTGCCATTTTCCTAATGCTGTAGTTTTTTGGAATATGTATGGTTGTGGTGGACTGTAGCTTAAATATTGTATTTAATACAGCCATAAAGTTTTTAATAGTCTGTCACCAGGAAGTACCACATTTGATTCTCCTACATAAGCAAATAAGGTATTTTCACTTCCCACTCCTATCATGAGGAAATGGCTCCAAGTAGGAGTAAAGGCGCTGTAGGAGTAGGAGTAGGAGTAAAGGCTCCAAGTAGGAGTAAAGGGAACAGGTGCACCTTTAGTAGCTTTCTGCCACTTCTAGTAAAGACTGAGGTGAGTTTACTGAGAGTACTTACTAAGCTTGACTGCTGTTGACATTCACACAGTTACAATCTTCTGAAAAGCAAGYTACCTTTCCAGGTGTATCATTAAGTAAAACTCATTTTTAGTTGAAGACAGGCTTTGTACTCCTTGGCGAGTGCACTCACAATCTTACCAGCTGTTCTCATGTTTCAAAACAAAACAAAAAAGCCCACAAAATAACCCCCCAGCCAATCTTTAGTGAATTTTATTCAGACTTTTGGTCTGATTATTGTTTCCTGGTATTATTTCCTGCATTTTCACAAATGATCACCTTCCTTTATATGTTTTAATGAGCAAGAACAATCATGCTGAGTTTTAAAGTAAGTTTTAAAATAAGGCTTTTCAACTGAAAACTAGAACAGTACATTACAAAGTGCAAAGCCTTCAAGCTTAAATATGAAAAGCATGCCCCCCCCCCCGCTAGCACTTTTATTTCATACTTCCAAGATAGGATATTGCTTATACTTACTGTGATAAATTAAAAAGAGCCTGGGAGAACCTGGAAGCTGAGATAACCCACAGGAAGAGTAAAGCGAAGCAGGTTTCTAAGCCTCTGAACCTGATCTGTCACATCCAGCCAATGTTCTCAGACTGTCCTGTTCTGATATATTTGGTTGTCCAGACCAGTGGGCTGTGCTGAAGGACGTGAGCTGCATTAGTTTTACACAGATCACAGAAGCAAACACCATTGTGCAACTCAGCTCCACAGAAAGACTCGTCCTCCCAGAAGAAAAAGAGTGGAAGTCGAGAGGGTTTAAAAGGCAGGAGTTCAAGTTATACATACCAGACACAGTGCAGAATGCTTGCAGCAGTATTTCTTCCAACCTTTGTAACAAACATGAGCTACTGATAACGGGTCTACCCGTGCTGTATAATTCAGATACGGCAATAAAAGAACTTTGTGGTTATTRATAGACAGCTTTATTAAAATACAGTCTTTTCCAGTCAATTTAACAACCCAGTTGGTGATTACAGGTTACTTAAAGCCTACCACTTCATTTTTTATGTCTCTCAAAGCTGTTACAGTGGAAAGGCTTCAAGCAGTTGAGGCACAATCAGTTCTGATATAAATTCAAGTTTAAAGAGATAAGTGTGACAAGTTAGTCAGCAAGCTTACTGCAAGAGTGCAAATGGAACCACTCTTCCATCTTTAAAATTATTGCATGTATTTTTTTTAAAATCAAACAGTTCAAGACTGGTATGACAGTACTGTAGTCTGTCCAAACACTCATGGAACACAGGTGTTCCAAGCTCATTAACTCAGTAATAATGCTTTTTATTTTAGATAATGTGTTTTAAGAACACACGGATCTGCTACTTAATTTGACATTGTGAATGTTTGTATTTCCTGAAATGCATTCAAGGTCTGTAATTGATTTCTTTAAAAGAGATACAAATTTTGTAGTGAATCCAACAGTATTGAAGTTCAATGAAGATACATGAAGCCAATTAAGCTGGGCAGTCTCAGCCATGCCGAACACTGATTAGCATGTCAATTAGACATAGTCTGCATTTTGTTCTGCAACTGTGAAGTGTTCCAATGTCCTTATGTCTAACTACCAATTTTCTTGCCCTTTAAAACATTAAAGATATCTTCTAGTGACTTGTATATACACTGAAGGAATTCTTCACCATTCCTAGCTGGGTAAGAGGAAACATTACAACCTATCCAGTCGTCTTGTACCTGATATGCTACTCCGAAGCCATCAGACACCACTGGGCCAAACCCTCCTAACTGCACTGCTGGGCTCACCAGCGTGCTGGTAGAAATGATGTTGTGATTGAGGCGAGCGTAGGCTTGGTCTTGGTAGAAATSAGGCAGTGCAAGACCTTTGGATGAGGCTAAATACCGCAGGCTGAAGAGATGCCTGTCAAATCCCTGCCCTGTTGAAATAAAATAACATGTATGAGAGAGATGGCTGACTTGTGGAAAGTAAACTCACCTCAGCCACAAAAGAGGAGGTCTGTAGAACTGGRGTTTATTTTTGTATTGGCAGGAATTATTTTTCAGAACCTGGACATTCCCCACTTCTCATGCCCATATCCTAGAAAAAGAGGGGCTGCTGTTTCACTGCAAGCCTCAGCCAGGATCACAAGAGTACACAAAAGTGCAGTGTTAACAGACAACAATACATCGCATTCTTTAAGTATTTATCTGAGCATATCCAAGTTGTTTAAAGCAGAAAAAGGCTTTCCTAAAATTTATGAATCTAAGGAGGAAGAGCATCTTGCACYAACAAAAGGACGCAAATTGTAGACTCAACGGGAAAATATTCAACAGTCAATTTTACTGAAACAATACAATTTATGCTTCTGGGAAGGACAGTTCAAAAGAAAGCATTCAGAAAAATGCCAGGAGTAGCACGGCCAAAAAATGAGTTTGATTTGRAAGTTGTTAAAGCCTTTATGCTCTGCAGAGATAAGACAGTACCTCCTCAGACTTAAAGCCAGAGTTCTTGGTTGCTCTGGGAGTTCAACATGCACTAAGTATTTATGAAATCTTCAAATATAGAAAATATAGAAAAATATAGAAAAAATATAGAAAATATATAGAAAATATAGAAAAATAGAGCAGTCCAACTGCTCTAAGGACAAAATCTAAAGTATAAAAAATTCTCAACACATTAAAGGTGCCATGGGAAGCACAGAGACATTCCTCTCCATAAAGAAATGAGTGTTAGGAAATGCACTTTAAACTGCAGCCTTCTGCTACAGTTTTTGTCAAGTTTACATTAACGTTAGACCTCCATCAACATTAAATTATTTAGTTCTAAGTATTTATAGCAACCTTAATAGACAGTTTAGTGCAAAAGCAGGAGTGTTTGATGTGTACCTACTTACCCATAGCAGCCTCTTTTGTTAAACGGCCGTGGTATTTGGAGCACTCCACTATCAACTTCTGAAGCTCTTCTGTGCTGTGTTTGGACAGTTCCTTGACAAAGGCCTCTGAGCATTTCTTTGTATGGACAGAGGCAGGACGGATGGTTTCTGTACGGCCGTGTTTGAAAGCTGCAGTGCTGCAAGACTCATAGGTAGCAACAGTCTGGTTGTATTGGCGAAGGAAAGCCATCTGGAAGGCCAGCTGAGCCACAGCATCTGGGCTCACCTTCTTCTGCTTTAGAAGTTCCTTGCCCCCTTCTTGGAATCGAATTAGGTTAAGAGACACTGATTCCACACTGGCATCAAACTTCTGTTTGGCTTTGCTAATCCCTGCTTTTAAGGCATCATTCAGTTTAAAGTCAAGTTTCTGCACTGCTCTAGAAGAGTCTACTGAAGCAGGCTGGGACTGGGGGCTGATGGCTGGTGTCTTGGTGCTATCTTTAAAAACCTCATTCTGGAACCTGAGCACAGCCACACCATCTCCCCAGGAATGTTCAAAATTAATTCCTGCAGTGCCATCCTTAGTTATGATAAGATTAAAGGATTTGTCATACCAGCGGTTAGCACCATCTCCATGCAACATAGTGTGGGACAAGTGCACGAAGTCTTTAATGGGAAAATCATCTAAACTTAAACAAAACATAGCAGAGTCTACTTTTTGAAGAGCTTCTTCATTGCCATTATCCAGTAGATTCTTTCTCAGCAATGCCCATGTATCTCGGTTTTCACTGGAGAGGTAGCCAAGAGGGAAGGCTGGGGCTGGACTGTTGTCACTAAGGATGTATTTCAAGTGTGCTTGTATTTCAGAAGGTTTCAGCATGTTTCCATCTCTATCAATAACATCAAACACATAAAAATTCCCATTTCTCAACACTAGTAAATGCTTTGCCTTTTCATCTGTATAAAGCTCATCTTTGTTGAGCTTAGGAAGCCGTGTAGAATTGAAAAGCCTGAAGTACTGAGACATATCCAGGGGGTATGCATTGACCATGTAGGCACCAAACCAAGAAACTGAAGAAGGCACAAATCGGATAATTTTTTTAAAGATTTCAGTGTCACTTTTTTCTGGATTGAGGTGAAAAACCTCTGGTTCAAGGTAACCAGCCCTGAAGGTCTTCATAAAACGTATGGCAGAAACAGTCATGTTTGTAGCTCGTATGAGCTGATCATTGTATTCCGATTTCGGATCAGGATTAAAAGACATAAATGCATTAAAATTCAAAACAACAGGTTCTCGAGCTTTTAGGTACATGTCAAACCACGGACCTGAAAATTGAGAGTTGAGAAAGAGGTCAGAACATGAAGGTAGCTTCCTGAGTCAGACCAGAGGGTCACRTAGTCCAACAGTGATCGTGAATAAGCACATACTGAAGTGCCTTTAAACAAGACAAACATGCAGTAATTCACCTAAGGCTTCTCCCAACCCCAGTTATGAAGAAAGATATTGTTGGCTAATTGTAAAAATACTGGGTTTGGAATAACCCATATCAAGATTGTCCATGCCATTAGCAACAAGGGCCAACTTCCCCGTTTTCTGTATGGCTCAGTGGCAAACCATAACTCCCATGATACACAGTGCAGCTCCCCAGCTCTATATTTTGGTGCACACCTTGCATTTGGAGTGGTTTGTGCCTTTACCTACTCTTAAACGATTTCTGCAACTCTCTGTCRCTGAGTGCAAGGCACTGAGGTTGAACCTTCCAGCTGGGCTGTAAGAAGGGCAATGGGAAGCTCCCCAAACTAAGTTACAACTTTAATTACAGGTTCTATCAGGTGAGTAACTAATATTCATCCACAGTTTTAAAACCACATCTGTCATCATCACATGGCCTTATAAGCCTGGACTTGAAAGTCCAGGGTGGAGGCAACTCTACATAGTTTCAGAAACCAATTTCAAGTGAAACAGGTCTTTCATGAGGCCTAAAGAATAACTAAACAAAAAGCAATACAGACACCCCACAATTCACAGACAAAAAGCAGCATACTGATTAGCACTGATGAACAACATAAAGGCACCACTTAAACACCAGATGTTGTTCAAAGTGAATGAAGAGTAAAATATAACAAAACAAACAGCAGTTTTTGTGAAATAATCTGGTATTCTCTACAGAATGAGTGGTAGCTAACACCCTTATAGCCAGTCTCAACAGACAGCAAGGAGAGAAGTGCATTCACTGGGCAACATGGAAACTTCTACTTCCATAGGTATTTGAGTATTTCCATCTCTGCTGCTAATACCTTCATAAGCAGACACCTGTACATGGAAGCAATAAAGCAGAATAATCAAAAAACTGTATGCATGCTCTACCTCTCCTGATTTGTTTTTATTTACTCTCATTTTCCTATCTCTGTCGCACCTTTTMTTTGGCTCTTTAAAAGAATATAGTTTTGTAGTTTTAGGGGCATTCAAGTCCAGAGCACTGACCACTTCTGCCTTCCAAATTTACATATATTCTCTGACCCCTCCCCTCCCTCAGAGTTTAGTTTTCTTGCTAAATAACGTGGAATTATTTGGAAATGATGCCTTTAGTTTCCTTAAGAGGAATATTAGATAAGCTCCTCTTTAACCTAAACCTAAACAGCAATGTAAAAAAGATAAACCCTATAAACTCATGAAAAAATACCATTGTTCCAACATCTTTCTACCCAGAATGCTGGTAGAATAGATCRAGTTAGATGATAAGCATTCTTCTTTCCATCAGCCTCTGAATTTGCTCAAATACAGCCACACAGAGTGTTCACAGGAGGTTATTCCAAGTTTCTGGATCACTTAAAGCTTCAGCCTATTATATTTATGGCGTTGTGAGCTGTTATGAAGCATGATGATGTACAGACTCATCCTACACCCAGCAGGCCAACGTACCCGTGATGTAACTTGTATGCTTGTTCTGATTGTCTTGGGCAACCAGTTGCTCATGCAGCTCTTTTCCAATTCCCTTTTCAAAGGCATGAGCAAGTTCTTCAGTCTTCCTACAGCAATTAAGAAAAGAGTCAAAATACCGTCACAAGTCACRTTTTTTATGTATCTTTTATGTCACACGTGGCTTTGAAGCAGCCCATGACACTGCAATATGTGTTTGTCCATACCTGAACTGGTCATCGTTTAAAAGTGGTTTCTGGGCATTCAGGTATCTTGTAATTGTATCTTCTAGCTTGGGAACTGGCAGTCTGAAGGAAGTGGAACACAGAGATGTGCACTTGATGAGCAAGGGTACAAATGAGGCCTGTGTTTCTTACACAGCCATCTCTCTTTGCCTCCTTTCTTCCGTATCCTTCCTTGTACCATTATATATACTATACATACATATATACGCACACACACTATACTATATATACTGTATATATTTGGATAATACTTATGTATACATATTATCCAAATGCCTCATAAGTTTCTTGTGGAATAAGAGAAGCCAGGGACTAGATGGACACCAGTCAGCACACCATAATGTTCTTGGGAAATAAGGCAAAAAAACAACTTGACTGTCTTGTTACAAAGGTATTACAGTGATGGGTGTTAATCCCTTACACGGAATAGAGTGACAGGAACCGCTGCTAGGAAARGCACCTCTGTAGAAGGAACAGTTCGATTGCCAGCCCTGCTTCGGGCCTCCCCCTCACAGCTGCGTGCAGGACATCTCCTCTTTCTTACACATTTCCTATTCGGTAACTTTGTCAACTTCCTCTGAGCCTGAGTTTTCTTACTATAGCACAATCCCGTCACATCCACGGGGGTTACTTCGCACCCCGAGCGGATGTTTCAGTAGTAGGCTGTAATATTTACACTTTGAAAGTCGAATCCGTTCCTCTGCAGTGCGAGCGGGAAGCGCGCACAGAGCGAGCAGCGCAACGCGGAGCTGAGGGCGGACGTTCCCTCTGCCCTCTCCTCAGCGCTGACACCCCGCGCCGCCGCCACCGCTCTCTGCCCCCGTCCCCCCCGCAGCGGCGGCACCCGCCGTACCTGGGCAGGCTCCTCTGGTAGTGCATGGTGGGCACGATGCTGCGGTGCAGGAACTCGGCAGCGCCCGCGCCGCTGTAGCCGCGCCGCCCCGGGGCCGCCCGCAGCAGCTGCCGCGCCGCCATGATCGCGTCAGGCCCGCCCCGCCCGCCGCTGCGCAGGGCCCGCCCGCCCCGGGAGAGCCGCGGAGMGTTGTCCATTCCAAAAGTCAATGGGCTGCGTGCTGTTAAGGTAGCAAAGTTACCGCGGTGTTGGGGCGGTTCGACATCAGTCCTCTAACCTGCACATGAATACAATTTTCTGATGCATTAATAAAATTTTCTGCAATCCTCTTGTTTTTCTGCAATCCTCTTGGTTTTGTTGTATGTTCAACATACGGACTCCACATATTTGTTCTTTTTTTGTCTTCTGTTGTTGTTTGGTTGGTTTTTTGTGTATCCATATGTCCCACCGACTACACAGGATTCAGATCCTGCCCTCAAAGAGAACAGTTTAATCTCTCCTGAGCTTTTTCACTCATCCATGAGCACGTAACAACAAATACTTGATCACAGTATAAAATGTAATATTGTAAACACACAACTTTGTCGTACTGTGTGGAATATTTTCCATAAAAACACTGAATAATCTTAGAATATCCCATAAACTACAGAAATGCTCTTGTGAGGAAGCATGGCATGTGAATGGTTCTGCTGGTGTATTTTTATCACACACTCACTAGCATAAAAATCAGCGTTGGGATTGAATGCGGACACAGCAAAGGAAAGGAAAGCAATCCCTGTGGCTTAGTCTGATAATCCTCTGAAAGTAAATTGGCCCTACTCTAATCAACATAGTGGTTGGAAGAAAAGTGAAATCATTTCACTTCCAAGATARCAAATGCCAAATGCCAGAAGGTGTCCTCGCGTGTTTCAGTCTGTGGCGATTTCCTGTTTGATGCTGTCTCATGCTGCTCATTCAGCCTTTTTTTTGGCAATGAAAACAAAAAATCCAAGCCTGCTTTAATTAATGAAGTCCAGTTTCACCTAGCTTGCCCTGTTGTGATAGTCCTGTTCAAAATGTTACCTGCTTTGCCCTTTAGGAAAACGCTGTGCTCCCCGTTTGAATGCTGACTCGCAGGGTTCYCCTTCTAGGTTTGGGTGTCCAGACCCCAAACGGTGGAGGCTGAGGAATGCATCGTCTTTCCTCCAGGAKTGTCACTTTGTTTTGAACTAGTCTTGTTTTAGAAATACTACTGCATTCTGTTCTAATTTTCCAGAGCCCCCTAATCTTCTTCCAGGCTCTTAATGATGTAGTTGATAATAGGATTATTGGTATTAATTTGGAACAATAATGCCAGCTGCTTGCTTGGTGGCTATTGGCAGAAGGGTGACCTTGCAGGTCAGCTAAGCAGAACTGGAAGTGCTTTGATCTGATCTATACAGAGCCAGATCTGTCCACCCGAACAACAGGAGCGAGTGAATTCTCTCCCCATGGGATGCTGATTCTTCCCCAAAGAGCACTGAGGACAGCATGGCGGTGGCCCTGGATGCAATCCTCGCTCGGATCAAGGATGTTTGTAAAAGAAATGGTTTGCTCATCCTCTCGGTGTTGTCCGTCACCATCGGCTGCCTCCTGGGATTCTTCCTGAGGACCAGGCGACTCTCCCAGCAGGTAAGAGTGGCACGGCAGCGTGTCCCTGCAGAGAAAATGCCACCCTTACATAACAAAAGACATATGTAACTTGGGGAACTTCAGGGTGGGCTGCTGAAGATAAAAGTCACGTATATGTGTTTGTTAAAATTATTTCATTTMATCTGTTTGTTAATCTGTTCTTTGAGTCATTTCGCACGTTCTCAAACAATAGGTTTGCACAGCTTCCTGGTCCCTAAGACTTCTGGTAAGTGTAGCCTAAGCACATTAGAATGTTGTGGGTATGGATAATAATAGTGGGCATTTAAGCTAGGTGAAATGTATCATCTAATACAGGCCTGCAGAAACTGGTAGTGCAATATATTGGATTTTTTATCATTTTGGAAAACATATGCCTAAAGAAAACACTGGGAATATTTTTCAGCATCAGATGCACAGAGGTGCAGATGTTTATATTACACCAATGGTGTTTCATATTAATAAATTTGAGATTTCTCATCATTAGCAGAACATGTTACTGAAGTCACTTGGGGAATTCTGCCCCAGCATACTTCAACTTAGCTCTTCATGGGTGCTCATTTCTGCTGTATCAGGCAGACTAGACAGCAACATGCATTAATAAATGCATTGTTTGAGCACAAAATAGAAATCTCAATTAAAAAATACAGCATTTAGTAAATGCCACTAAATTAAACCAATTCTGTATTCTGCTACTGCAAACCACTGTCTGTCTAAACACTGTTTGTGTCCAAGCCATAGCTTCAAATACATCTAGGAAAACACACAAAATGCAGAATGAAGATTATTTAGGGCAACCTATTAACAGCAGTCTCCAAGAGATGGCATATTTCATTTTTGTCCTCCTTTGTAGAGGAATGGACAATGTAGTGTGTTTATTGAAGAAGAACGCATTATGTAATCTAATTAATTTTAAAATTATCTTTTAAAGCCTGCTATCTTTGCCACCTTATATACCAAAGCTGCAGATTTTACCAATGTTGTCTGATCCACAGCTCTAGCAGCACTCATGAAGACAGACAGTCTTTACAAAACAATAAGCATCTCTCCATGTATTTCCAGGAAATTAGTTACTTCCAGTTTCCTGGTGAGTTACTGATGAGGATGCTGAAAATGCTGATTCTCCCTCTGGTTGTCTCAAGGTAAGTGAAGACAATGATTTTCCAATACCTTTTGAAATTTCCTAAATGAGACTTGTCATGACACTGGTTTAGTTGTGACTGAATTAAGTGACAGTGGCAGAGGCATCACTGCCTGCTATACATTCATATTTATTGTGGAGCCGTGAACGTGGTTTTTAATTGATAAGATCATTTCTGCCATACTTCATACAGGGTTTTTTTGCTTTAATATTAATATGCTGGGGGATTTTTAAATTTGTTTTCTTCTTCCTTTGTAATGTCAGGACATTTTCCTTAAAGCTACCTAGAAGTTAAATATATGGAATAAATAACCACCTTATCAAAAAGCCTGTCTTAAATCTAAACAACTGAAATAATACACTATACAAATAAGATGAAAAACTGCAGTTAATTTATAGTGTCCTACACTATTTTGAGATGTGCTCTAGTATGATGAATATTGAAAAAACCCTGTGTCTCCAGTGAGCTAATAATATATGCCTGGCTTCAGCTGGAAGTGCAAGTGATTTCTTAGTACATTAAAGGTAGAGCCTTAAATGGTGCCACTTTATTGGTAGCAGAATTAATAATCTAGATCCTGGTACTGAGAGGTGGTGCATGGTAGCTGCCTTTGCAGTGGGAGGACATAACTTAGGGCATGTTTTTCTGTCCTCTAAGTTTCACTGTCTTCCCACTGACTGCAGTCACCAACACACACCAGTTGAATGGCCAAAAACTCTCTCACGTGCCCAAGTCCGCGAGGAGATTTAAGAAGAGATGGAGAGTAACAAAGCTAACTTTACCAGATCTGAGAAAAAAATTATTGCAATATTTGTTTCCAGTTTCTGGAACCTAAAACACACCAAGACCTCATCTTCCACTTTGAGAAAAAAATAAGTTTCCAGTCTTCAGATCACTGAGAGTTTCTGAAAATGAACACAACCCAGCACTAATTTTATTTTTAAATCATCTACCCTGACATCTGCCATCTCATGGTTTTTCACAGAACAAAGCTGAGTCATGGTGCTTTGTGCCTGAAACTGGTTTTGTGACCATAGACTCATACCTGGTTCTGTTCCATGCATCTAGAGAACATCAAGATAAAACATGTTAGGAGATTTTTTTGAGTGGTGGAAGGAGAGTTTTCCAAAGAAAACAAGAATCTCACTTGAGAAAGTGACGTAGTAAGGAGGACAGAAAAGGGCTGGAGCAGAGTTACATGTCCTTCCCTAAAACGTATAGTTCTTTAGATCCTCTTGTATTTGTTAGAGGTGTTGGGAAGAGCAGCAGCACAGTAGGGAAGAGCTGCTCTGACTCAGCCTGTCGTGGCTCTAAGGGACCTGGAGATGTGTCACCTCTGAGCCTCACTGGCAGAGTGGCTGCACTCCGTCCTCTGAGGAGGAAAGAGAAGAAACTTTACAAACCTTCGAAGGGATTAATCCTCCTTGCAAGACAGGATGAGTTCATCTCCCTGTATAACAAACTAACCATCCTTGCCATTATATACTGAAATGTCAGGGGTTTGCAAGAAAAAAACCACTCCAGATATAATTGCATTCTCATAAAATTTGGGCTTCTTTGGTTGGTTGGTTTTTTGTTTGTTTGTTTTAATAACAAGCACAGTATTTTCCACACATGCATTTTATAAAATCGGTAAACCAGTACTCTGTATTTTTACCAATCGGCATGCACATGTAAACTACATTTTTTTTGGTGAATTTGGAATATCCTCAGCCTGTCCTACCAGAGCAATGGCATTTAAATCATCTTTTAAATGACTCTCTATTATTGCTTACAAAAGCCAGGGGTAAAGCACCATAAAAAGACCTCTAAATATTGCTGTCCTTGTTGAAATTAATGCAAGTTCTTCTTTGAACACACAAGTAAAGAAATTACTTGTGAAGAAAAGGAAAGGTGAGAAAAGAAGGTTGAAAGAGGCACTTAGTGCAAAATACCCCATTTCCAAGTCCAGGGTTTATTTTGAAGGGTTGTAGCAGAAGTAAAAAGTGGCAACTGTGTGGGTCAGACAATAGACTAGAAAAATCTTGCACTTACAGACCACTAACACAAATCCTGCCTTAAACAGAAATGGCTGAAAATTTGTACTTTCCCTCTTGACCTGATTCTTAGAGAGTTAAAACAGGAACTTTGCAGATTGTATCCATTAGGAATGAGGAAATTATGATGAAGTCAGGTATTTCTGAATGGTGTTTATTTTAAAAGTTCCTTGGATGCAGAGGAAATCCATTGAACAACAGGAGACTGTTTCTTCAATGTACAGTTCCTTGTTTCCCTGAACTCTGTTTCAGCTCCTGGAAGTGCTCTATCCCAGAGCTCCTGTACCCGTTTCTGAGGTCTCCTGTCACCTGTGGTCTGACTTTTTCTTTTCCCACAGACAGAAAAATCTTGGAAAAGCAACCACCACCCACTAGCCTGCCAGTCTGAGCCCTGCATGAGCTTTTGTTTTTGTTGTGGCATGAACCTTCACTATGGGTGGAGGTTGATATTATTTCAGTTATCTGGTTACATAAACAAGCTTCATAGCATCATAGAACGACTCTAAAACAAGTATATATTTATTGCAGCCATCCTTTGCCTGAGATTTAGCCCTGCTCATACCTGTTAGTATCCCCTGTGTACAGTTTGCTCTTCTCAGCCATGAGAACAGGTACCCACACAACAGAGGATGCCACTTCTATTAGAAACATAAAGAAAAAAAAACTATGTCAAATAGTCTGACAGTTTGTGTCTGCCCAAGGGATAGTCAGTACTGGAGCATTACAAGATGAAATTTTAGACCCTATAGTTACTAGATGTACACTGCTTACTATATGTATACACATAGGACACTACTGTTAAACCTGGGAATGGAAATATTAAGAGAGCTCAGAGAGAACAGGAGCCAAATCTGAATTCATGGTTACACATTTAGGCACTGCCTAAGCTCTTACTGCGGCTGGACAAGGAGATGTCCTCAACAAGAGGAAAGATCAACTGCAGAAGATCTCAAGGTGCCTGATTCTCTTTGGGACAGAGGCTTCGATCCTCATTTGACGCTGCAATGCAAATCGTATATTTTCTTCCTTACATGCAAAAGGTTTCAACCCTCAACACATCTCAGGTATTCCAGCAGGCACGCGCACGGTTGGCCGTGTATCCTGCCCTGACAGTTCTGATGTGTTTATCAAACCCTGGGTCCGGGTCTTCAGGCAGATCCCGCTGCTCCGGTTTGTTAAACCACCTTTCCCTGCCCCTCTGGCATTCCGGGCGCGGGCGGAGTCTCGGGCTGGAATATACTGTAATACACTGCAATACACCCTGCGGCCACCAGGCGGCTCTGCTGGGACGCCGAGGAACCGCGCTCCGGGCCCCCGATGCTTCCCCGCATCCCGGGGATTGCCGGTACCGCTACCCGGGTTCCTGCATCCCGGGGATTGCCAGTAGCGCTGCCCGGGTTCCTGCATCCCGGGAATTGTCGGTACTGCTGCCTACCCAGAAAGTAATAAACACTCCACTCTCTTTCACTACGTTAAATAATAAACTTACAAAGACACACACACACACACACGAAATTCCTTCACCTGCTTCCAGGACAAGTTGATTGGCAGGGGTATCTGTGCATCACTTGGGTTCCTCAACTTCTTAAATGCTTGAAGTAATCAAATCTGATGTCAATGTCTTTGTGCTCTGCATGTCACAAAAAATATTGGGAGAGGAAAAAAATTTCAAGTCTCCCATTAATAAATTCTCACATTTGCTAAAGACAATATAAACCCTCCGACCTGCTCCTGTCTGTGCCAGCTCTGGTGCAGGCCAGCCATGCTGGCAGGTACTGTGCCACAACTCATGCATTGTCACCTCCCTTCAGAGCATCTTTGTCCTTGTGCCCATTCCCTGCCCTACCATTTTCAGCTCATGTTACCAGCTTTGTACTAATTGGTTTCCAGTGGGCCAGAAACTTGATTTTCAGTAAGCAAGACTGCATTGACTTAAGTTTTTTGTGGAGGCTGGTACTGAAACCTGATTTGTCACAACTTCATAGTTTTGAAGAAGGTGCAAACTTTGAAAAATTTACCACTGCTGAGGCATTTCTAATGCTGCTGTTTGGCATGGATTCCTTCAAGTCGTCAGAGAGGTCACTCTATGGCATTTTTCCCAGAAAATAAATTCAACTCTCCCTTTCTTATTAAAACACAGAGGTGCAGGTGAGCCTGCAGGGGAGGAGGAGATCTGGCTCCCAGCACTGCATATCTGTGGGCAGGCAGAGCCATCACATGCAYCAGACCTAAGACAAATGTGTGGGCTTCAGACCCATGAAGAAGGAAGAGGCAGGGCTTTCAGCCCCTCGTTCTTTTTCAAGTTAATGCTAGAAGCCCACACATTATTTCTCTCCTATATTCAACCATATAGTTTCACAGACCTTACAGGAACGTAACTCTCTCTGAATKAAAATGTTATTAGTAAGGGTTCTCCCACACACAGGATTTGACTGCATAAGCCTTGGTTCTTCAGAAAAGCAGGCTAAAGCCACAGTTACACAGGTTTACACCAGCTGAACATACTGAGTTCTCTTTGTCCTCTATGTCTACCTATATGTGTAATAGAAAGTTGCATCCTTTATTCCAGCACCTTCCTTGTTTATATGATTTAAGCTTTTATTTGGAAAGAGATATAGGGCCAAGTTTTCTAAGTCTATGATTAGCAGTAAGCAGTGAGAGTGCTTGTGGGAAAGAATTGTCAGGGCAGACTTGAACTGTTCAGYTGTTGTAACAGGCTGGATATCCCAGTGAATATTCCCTCTGGAAAAAACAGTCTGGCTTTTTAAGCTTTGGAAGAKGATTACATTTTGTATTTATTTACCACCAACCATTTTCTAGATGTTTAAGAAATAATGAGTAGCAGAGATTTGGTCGWTTTCCATGAGCAGATCCTGTTAAAGAAATATTACTCCCTTTATAGTCAAAGCTAAAAAACTTATTTGACTTGTAATTTTTAAATTATAAAGCTTGTTCCTCTGAGTATGCTGTGCCTGGTACAAGCAAGTGTATGGTCATAAAATTCTATATTTATTTGAAGGCCCATTTGGGGGTAGTAAGAAATATTAGTTACTGTTGAGGTTTTGTTGATGAATTAAATACAATATGCTAAATATAGAACTGTCTTTCTTTAAGGGGGTTCCTGTCCATAATGCCATCAGTTCTGGTAATCCTTCATCCTTCTGCTCACATTCCCRAGTTGGTGATTCATACTCATGCTCTTAAACCTAGTATTTAATTAGAAACTATTCTGTTATGGTACCCTTTTCCCCATATATTTTTTTCTCAGCTCTCTGATTTGGGGAACACAGTGGCATTTGAACATCCCACTAATGACAAATATTGCTTGCTGTGTTCTAATGGAATTCTGTCATCGTTCGGCTGTGCTGGGCCATACCAAATTTTGCCTTTCACAACCCATTAGTTACAGCTGAAGGGTTGACAATGGTGTAAACTGTGCAAGAGGAGATGCTGTGGGTGCAGGCAGCTGTGAACTCCCTTCTCCTGCCATCCCAGCCGGGCAGGCTGCTGCCGGATGGTGCCGGATGGTGCCGGATGGTGCCGGAAGCGGCACAGCCGCATTAGCGCGGCTTTGCGCCCGAGCTCGTGCGAAGGACTGAGGTGGCTGCACGGCTTCCGGGCCTGCCCGGGCAGCTCGGAGCAAAGGCAGAGCAGTTCCTGGCTGGCTGTGCCACCGTGGGCTGTGGAGACACACCCTGAATTACCTCCCAGCAACGGTGTGTCCTCTGAGAGTTAAAACAAGGCTGTGAGACRCACCGTTGGCTTGGGTAGGTTGTGTTGGGCACTGCTTTGTTGGCTCTCAGCTGTAGATGAAACAGGCAGTATATCACAGGCTGGAGGTTGTTTGTCTGTTTTACTACTTAGCTCACCATTTGTTAGGGATGAAAAGTTTGACCCAAACTCTCTGAGACCTGTACTACAATTTGCAATCTAAATCTTCTGTCATGATTATGAACCATTGTCTGATATCATCAGTATTACATCCATTCTGAAGGGAAACAGAGATGTCTAAAAGGCTATGAAATCCATCTTTTTTTCTTATTTATCATTATATTTATGTAAAGAGGACAGCCAAAATTAATTCACTCAATAATACTGGTTTTACATGAGAGACAACATGTGCAGTACAATTTCTCCTAATACATCCCTGGTACTAAGAGGTATTTTCCGTGTTGTCTTGACACATAATTTACCTGACAACTGCATGGGAAAGAGTAGATAACATAAGGTTCTGGTCAGTTTTGGCTTGGTCTTTTCTGCTATGTATGAGTTAAACTATTCCCCTAAATATCAGTCACTCTGTTCTTATCCTTGTGCTGCTGCCAAACTGGGGCATATTTAAAAGCCATGCAGATGTGGCACTTGGGGACATGGTTCAGTGGGGCTTGGCAGTGCTGGGGGAACAGTTGGGCTTGATGATCTTAGAGGTATTTTTCAACCTAAACATTCTATGATCCTATAATCAAGTGCAATCAAATGTATGTACTGTATTGTCTAGTGAGGTGCTGAGGAGCAGCTGCAAAATGCTGCCTCTGGGTSTCTGAAGAGCCTGCTCAGAAAAATGTTTCATAATGTACCAAGGCAGGTGTGTCTTCCCATAGAATGAAATTGCTTTGGGAACTCAGGGCTTTTTTTTCTTCACATTATTGGACTCTGGACTTTTCCCTCTATTTCATCTGTGATAGAAAAATATTGGCACTGAGGAACAGACCTTCCCCAACAGAGGAGTGTGAACCTTCTGCTGGGTTAGCATGGGAAAAGCTGTGGGGTACCTGAATGATAACATAAAGTGTGTATAGAGTCCCATTTCTGCACTACCTGTCATGTGTATTCTTGGAATGTAAATAATAATAAAATTATATTTCACACCAGTGAGAACAAGCTGTTAGCCCTTTCCTAGGATATACCATCCGTAGTCTTTATTGTGGACAAGGTCAGTGTAGAGATGTGAGTTTTAAGGAGATGACTAGAGGGCATAAATATATTTACTTTCAGAGTGAAAAGCAAAAGTGTACTTGAGTGAAACTGAAAGAAAAGGATTACCCAAGGGTAAAATGAACCAGTCAGAAAACAATCTCACGTGACACCATTATATTGTTTTCAATTCTCCATATTACTATTATATTGCAGAACTGATGTCAGATTACCCTGAAAGTCCTCACTTGAGATGGCTTCAGCTTGTAGAGGAAAATTTTTATCCCTCCTCCATGCCTCAGACGTCTTCAGAAGTTTCTCCACATTACCATCTGGAACATTATCAGTGTTCTTAGCTGTGTTTAGGAATATTGAGCCTAATGATCAGATCCAATCCTGTTTTCTAGTATTTTCTTTTGCTTGTGCAACCCAGAGGTCCAGCCTGTTTCAGTGAAAAATGACATATTGCAATTACATGTCGTAATGACAAAATTGGACCAATTTTGCAAGGTTTTACCTATCCACAACAGACCAACTCAGTACAAATTATCTAGGGAGTGTCAGTAGGGATCTAGTGATGTGCAAGAGGAATCTGTGGTCACAGAGTGAATGGGTCCAGAAAGCACTGGAGTGATTACAAACGGGATATGAACTGTTTGCGACCTGACAGAATTTTTCTGTAGTCCTCTGAGAGCTCTAAAATACTTAGTGTCTCATGAAGGAATGGGAATGACACGTGGAGCTTGAGGGGCTGGCAGGATTCCCTCTGTTTCCCTAGAAAAACCCCAGTTGAATAAATCTGACATTTGTTTATAATCCAAATTTGTGTTTCAAATCCTTTTGCTTTTTTCTTAATCTAAAAATGCTTGAAAGAGCTGACAGAAAAGAAAAATCAAGTATTAATAAGATTCTTGGCTCCTTCCACCATGTGAAGTTGCACATCCATATTTAATAGATAATTTGGGTTTGTTTGCATCCTGACCTTTGAATTTAGGAAACACCTTTTTTTATCAGACCAGCTGAAGTCAACAAGCCAGCCTGAATTCTGCATGAGCTATGCTACAATCTCCTTTATCAGTCAGTGATCAAAGGTTACTGTTCATCCCTTCCAGCACTTATAGATGCATCACAGTAACCTCACATACACAGGTGACAGAACAGCCACTGGACATCAGCCTTCACTGCGTGCTGTGCAAAGTCCTGCCCTATTTACATTAGTCCATAAAAGTAGATTGATTTCCTATTGCCTAAGAAAGAGAGAATAAAATGCATTATGTGAATTCCTGACAGGAATTTTGCTGTGCATGTCAATTTGTCATGAAGAGTTACAAGTGTTAGATGATAAAGAAAAGGAGATATCAACATTTTGGGTAAAAAATAAAACTCTTACTATTTTGTAAAGCAATGTATAAAACAAAATCTCCAAATGACGCATGTTATGATGTATTAGAAATGTAGATTTGTTTCTTTCCTAGCAGCCTAGCTGTAAAATTAAACATAACCACTGCAAACAGTGTATTGCAGACACCAAGATCTTCTAACATTTTTGTTGCTTGAACATCAAGAGCCAGATTTTCCATCATGCCTGATACCTTTGGGCTTCCACTGTATGTAGTAAAATAGCTATATACTGAGCTCTAAAAAGTCAATTCACATTTCAAGTGCTATTTACAGCTCATAATCCAACCATACAGAAACTGCTGCAACAGTCGTGTTTGTAGTACAGCTACCACTCTTTGCATTTGGGAGTTTTTTGAGCTTAGACATGATTTCATTTATATCAAGATATCTAAACTTTAGAAAAGCTGTTTGCTATTACTTGATTTGCAAAGGAGATGAACCTTGGTAGCCCCCTGGATCTTCAGGAGGATTCTTAATTCCTTTGAAAATCATGCTGTAATGCTATGAAATTTTTAATAATACATGAAATTGAGGATCATTCCACTGACCGCAGTGATTGAGATAGTTCCTTAATTGTGTTCAAATCAGCAGARGCCTTTTAGTACACCAGCAGTCTGCAAAACTATTGGAGTCTGAGTAAAATTCATGGACACCCCAGGTGTCATTTTATTGCTTSTCTGGGCTGTACACATATAGGCTTGGGAAGAGGGTTCATCTGTATAAATGGGCTGCCCCTTGTGTATCTCAGGCATGTGCAAGACACACACCCGATCCAGCTTAGTTTGGTATGTGAACATGGCTTATTGCAGGATTTTACCATCTTGGGCACTTAGACAGATGTTGTTGTGCCACAGGAGAGGTCCTGGCATTACTTAGGAGTGGGTGGATGGGACTGGAGGTGTAGAGCGGCACCAGCTTCCAACCAAGATCACGCTTGCCTGTGATTTGTGTGCAGGTACAGCCCCACGGATGTGCTGCTGGCCCAAGTAAGGGCAGGAGGCATTTTTTCCCGCACAGTGCCATATGACATCTGGAGATGACAAACCAGAACTGTAACATGTCCCTGTCAGGAAGGGCAGACCATGTGGTAGGGTGAAGCAGAGACAGGGATGGCTACAGCCTTCCCAACACTACTGCTGTCACTTGTCATTGCAGCCATGGCTGCAGGTATTTTGCATGTTAGAAGAAAACAAAAGGATATCCTGCAAAGAAAAAGTCATTCTGATCCCTCTTTCTCACTGCAGAAATAATTTTAACTACACTAGAGACTAAGAGCAAATCAAGCATCAAACTATAAAAAGAGCCAGAGAAAGTTTCTTCTCTCTTTCTTCCATTACTGTAGAGGCTTATTGTCTCTGTTGCAAACTGTTACTCCATAAATGGTGTCTCCGTGGAAGTGAAGCAGCCTGCTGTGAAAGCACAGATAGCTGGGCACTGATGAGAAAAGTGTGATTGTCCACTGCAAAACAGAGATCACCTCAGGCAGATCTTTTTTTTCCACTGTAAGTGGTTTGTCTTTAGTTAAAGTGCCTTAATTTCTCTGTTTCCTTGTCTGTAAAATGGAGACACTGCCTTCCTGCATGAGGGGAGGTTACACTGGTAAAGCATTTTGAGATGATTAAATGGCTTGTGCTATGAAAATGCACATTATTATCGTGTTGAGACTTGAAGGCACTGACCTTGACAGAAAGGTGAGCGCCAGCCTGCCTGCATGATCAAGCAGCATTAGTGAAGCCAGCACTTCACTTTCATGATGCTCCCCTGTAATATAATCATCTCTAATGTAGCTGTTAGAGGCACTTCCCAGCCTCACTGGGAGAACTTCCTCGGGAAGGTCTTTTCCACGGCATGCAATTACAAAATGAGAATGCGAGGGAGGGTACGGGATGAATGAACACAAACATCATTCTAGGAACAACTGTTGGTGGTTAATACTTGACCATTACTTCTTGACAGGATTAATGTCTTTCTAATCACACTAATCCCTTCTGATAACTTTATCCATAATCCATCTATTTCAAAGCAACATCCAGATGGCTTCTGGTGGAGAGGAAGACAAAATAAACATGCAGAATGGGGTCTTAGCAGCAGCTTCTTGTATTTTCCCTTTCTGGGGATACAGGTTTTGATTTTGAGACAGGCCAAAAAATGTGCTTTTATCAGAGAGCAACAGGAAAACCTAGAGAATTGCAGAGAAGATAGAAAGTTCTGGTTTTATTTGTAAATAAAATACCTCACAGGTACTCTGATACATATCTGTGACAGCCAGAACAAGCCTAGAGGTGCTCAAAAGGGTTTAGCTACTTGTTTGCATGGGACTAATTAGATTTCCAAGATATTGGAAAGAATTCCCTTCCTCTTTACATCAAAAATTCTATATTAGTTTTGGAGGTTTTACACAGATTTCCCTCACAGCAGACATGAAACCTAGTACTTGATTCTTTGGTATGTATAATTACAAATACTTTAAACAACATAGTAACTGACATTACCTTTTTAATCAGTCACATATAATAATTACTGGAATTGATGATGTCTTCCCTTCCCTTTAGGCTTGACAGTTGTGTTCTCTACAAGCTAAGAAATGGTCTCTGACCATTAAATTACAATTTGGTGGATTTTTTTCCAGACTGATTGAAGGAATGAGATGTACAGTAATTATTCAGAAAAGCTGCAATTGTTTTTTGTTGTCTTAATCCTGTTTTGTCCATTTGGCAATTATTAAAACATGTTATGAAAGCTGCACATGAATCATATGTGTGGAAGCTACTTGGCTGCACAGTATCTCAAATTATTTTAATTTATTAATCAAATATCTGCTGTGTTATTTCAAGGCTAACCAGATTCTGAGGCTTGACAAGAACTAAAGGTACATGTTTTCCATTCCAGTGTGTTTCTAGTAGTGAAAGCCATGGGGATATCTTTCTTCTGGCTTATAAGAAGCTTGGGAAACTGTTAAGGAAGTTTTTATGTAGCCAAGAGTGTCTGATAAAAATTAGATTTAGAGGGAAGACCTGAGCATGATATAGTGATCCTAATTTAAACTAGCTGGAAGCTTATTCCTCCTGACTTCCCTATTCCCTAGGAAATAAGAAAAATACTTTTTCTTGTCATTCTTTGGCTACATTGTATGAATGTTAGAACTCTAGAGATCAACAGTAATAAATTCCTGTGATGTAATTGTGTATTACTGCTTTGTACAATAACTGTGATAACCAGTGTTCCTTAATTGTTATGACTTTTGTCCTGTTCCTTCTGACATCAAACATACAAAGTCAAACAAAAAATAGTGAATGAGTGATTACTGTCTCATTCTAATTACAGGCATTTCTTTCTGAAATGATTCTGAGCTATTGCCTAAAATGACATGACCAGTGTTACTTCCCAGCCTTCGGAAAACTGCTTCCAGTGGTCCTTTCCTAAAACTGAGCATTGCAGGCCATGGAAAACACAGGGCTTTGTCTGAGCCCAGACCTCTGTTCACGCATCTGTGATACCACAGTTACTCCGTTGCACCTCCATAGTTAATTACTTTTGAGGACTTTCTCATCACAGCGTGAACAGAGCATGACTTTATCTGGTGACAGGATAATCTCATTACAGATGATGATCTTGTTAATGAATATCCCCAAGACAGAGCAATCTCATTATTAGCCCCCTCAGGATTTGTCACCTAAGAGCCAAGGTATGATTAGATTCCAGCTGAACAACATCAGCCCAAATCCTAAGGCCCTGCATCTTGAGGCTGAAGTAGCAACCCTAAAGGCACCTGAACCACTGGACATACTGAATTAGAATTTTCTAGAGATATTTCTCAGGTGAGCAATCAAGACAGAGTTCATCCCTCTGTTGTTCACAGCACAGTGGCATCGAGGACAACAGGAAGCGTGTGGCTTTACCACACCAATAATGGCTCCAGGGCAGTACCAGGAAGGGAAGGGAACTGTCTGTCTCCTTGGCAGTGCCCTCTCCAAGGAACTGCTCTGCCTACATGTTAYAGATTTGCTGGTCAACAGTCAGGCCTTCACACCACTGGTGTCATGGCCCCGCATGATGTGTCTGTAAAGAACCCTGACAATTGTTACCACGAAAAACATTCAGCTAGTTAAAAAGCAACCTGATTTTAATTTTTCTTCCTTCTTTTTTTTTCCCTGGGAAGGTTAGGGTGGGGGTGGAACAGTGCTGAAGTCTAGTGCAATATAGGTATCTACTCTGTGCAGCAACGAGCTCTCAAACTGGCTCAATGGCCTGTGGAACCTGAGCTGAGAGAAGAGTTCAGTCCTAGAAATTTAATAACAACATAGAGGGTTTTTAACAGAAAACTGACACACTAATTTGAGATAAATATATTTAACTGAACTGTTTTATTTTAAAAAATTGGTGGAATGCTTATCAAATCCAATGATAAATGAGAACAAAGAACAATGGTTACAAGAGTGAGAGTTACTGAGATGCTCATTTTCTAAATAATCCAAACTACAGTGCACCCTTGCTCCTATAGTGTTAACAAAACCCATGCTAGATGAGAGCTTGGCAATGCAGAAAAGCAATACATTTTCTTAATTAATCTAGTGGATAGCAGGAACCTGAACACTAAATCCACCCATTTGATTTCATTAAATCTACTATAAAGGTTAAGCTGCACTTTAGCATTGGCTCTAGACAACCCCTCAGCAGACTGAGGTCAAGGAGATCTCATTCAAGGAGGTGCAGCTTAGTAAATGTTTATGAGAAAAGGCCTCATAAATGGGTCTGTTTTGATGAGAAAGCTGGACACACCAAATAGTAAATATGGTATTTTATTTCACCTGCACTTTTCCTGAGATGCATGCTTTGGAGGGTTCACAGAGAATTACTTAAAGTTAAATCTCAATTTAAAGCTCCAAACAACACTGCTGGAGCGAAAAGTAAAATCTCAGACTCAGGTCACTTGGAAACAGTGTCAGAGTCTATGTCAGAGCAGCCTGAAGAAACTTCAGGGGCTAAAGAGTGCCCTGTCTAATTTGCCTGTAAAAGAGGGTCAGTAGGAGCTAAAGCACTGGTGGAGAGTTGCGTGGCTTGGCACAGTCAAACTGCTCAAGCAAGAGGATGGACTGGTCATGCTCTGGCAGTGCTGGGCAGGGAGCTGAAGAGGAAAGATGCTGATGAGTGCCTTCCAACTCGGCATATTCTATGATTCTATGACTCTGTTATTCTCTGAAAAGGCTGAGATGACCGCAGCATTTTCCTTGCTCCCCCACTGGGCGGCCACACCTGCCCATGGGGGAGCTTCCTCTGCATCCCATCCACTGCCCCCACTTAGACTGGAGGCAAATGGAATTGCAGTTCACTCCCTCATGTGCCCCCTGGTAAAGCAAAAATATAATGTGCTTTGAATTGATTTAGAAATTTTTTTAAATGTATTTTTTTAGGTAAAGAAAGGACTATATGACAAAATTGCCCCATAGTGTTTTCCATTTTGAAGTTGTGGTCCTACTTCACATAGGAGGGGGTGAGGGGGTTGATCAGATTTTTTTCAGAGGTCCATTCAAACCTGAATTAGTCTATTATTCTGTAAAATTATGCGCAGAGTTTCATATATAGAGTTTTAATAACTATTGCCACTGCTCCTGTGAACTGAGCCACCACATGTGTAGCTTATATAAAACTGTCCCTGGAATTTCAGGGAAGAATCAGTAGGATTCAGTCCCCACTTGTGCAGCCTGAGCTTGCAAGTTCCTTCCAGGAACCAGTATCTGACATGGCAATTGGGAAACATCCCTTCGGACACAGAGACTGCAGCTTTAGCATTATTGGCAAGCTTCTAAAAACACTGAAATCTAGAATCATCTGTAAGAGAAGCAGGTAGACTGGAATAATTCAGGAATTAGGCTTTCAGCTGCATTAATATAATGCCAAAGATACAATTTCTGTTGTGTTTCTTTCCCACAGTTTGATGTCTGGGCTCGCAGCCCTGGATGCCAAGACTTCCAGTCGATTGGGAATCATAACTGTCACTTACTACCTGTGGACAACGTTTGTGGCTGTGATTGTGGGAATAATTATGGTGTCCATTATCCACCCTGGTGGAGCAGCACAGAAGGAGAGCACTGAGGAGGGCGGGAAGCCCATCATGAGCTCTGCAGATGCACTGCTGGACTTAATCCGGTAATGACATTCATTCATTCTGCTTTCTGAATGCAGCATTTTGTGCAGAACTGCACGAGAGACTGTGGCCTGAGCTTAAGTTCTGGACCTAAGGATAAACATTTTGTTTAGATTGAGAAAAAAGTAAATTTCAGAAGATTATTTTCCAGTTCTCAGATGTTTATACTGGCTGTTTCTAGTAAAATTTAAATGAATGGCCACCAACCAACAACATTGGAGCAGTTCTTTTATACCCCACAGAATTTCATGTAGCCTGTTGACCTCACCATTGTTATTAAGGTCACGAGAGAATTAAAATGTAATGTTAATTTAAATAAGGGTAGATGGTTGCAGTAGGCAAAACCTTAAATAAAGGGCTGAAATATACATTTATCAGAAAATAATTCTTAAAAGTGCTAGAGCTATTCATAGTGTTAGTGTTAGAGCTGTTCATACCAACTCGCAGATAAAGGATACAATTAGAAAGACCTCTGTTGTGTATTTTTTATCTGATTTGTGGCTTTTCCTTATTTGTTTTACTTTGGCAAAAGGCACAGTTGCTCTTTTAGAGCAGCATTAGGGCAGTGCTGGAATTTGATAGCCTTGCCTGAATATCCCTCTCTGTCCCAACATTTCAGGTGCTGGTGGGATTAGTTTCTTGACTGAACATATTATGTACCTCGGATTCATTTTGCTCATGCACAAAGACCAACTCTTGCCTTTGGTTTGTAGTCCCTCAAATTGGCACTCTCATACTCCATCGGGCAAGGCTTTCAGGCCAAGTGTGTATCTGTACCACAAAGAATTCTCTTTGGAGTTCAACTTACTGAAATTAAAAATGTTGCACAGTTTGTCTTTCAAAAACCCAAATTCCTGACCCTCACAGCATGTCAGCACACAAAGTACTTTAATTGGAATTACTTGGACCTCAAATCAGAAGGAACTGGGAGGAAAAGCTTATTAAAAAAATCTTTTTTTTCTCCTCCAAATTGTATTTAGCCAGGCCACCTGTATTTTATCAATGTTTTACTGAGAATGGGCCAAATTATTTTAATCATGAAGCAGCAGCAGAGAACATTCTCTTTTGTAGCTTTCCACAAAACCACCCTCTTTATCTGCTATGGGAAGATACCCATCTGTTTCTCCCCAGTGACTTTTCCATGATGGATGGATGTGCAGTGGTATTCATATGTGTGTCTGTGACATCAGGTTAAGTCACATTATTCTGTTTCTGCTGTAATTCCTACCAGAGGAAGGCCTTGAGTGAGTTACTGGAGCTTTGAATCCCTTAGTGTGACAGAGTAGCATAAGAAGTAAGAGAGAATCTAAGAAAAAGGTGACTTTAATGATTGTCTTCATATGGTTTGGAAACCATTTCCAGTGTGCTGTTTCCAAGGCCTTGGTCTTAGACAAGTAGAGGCACAGTGGGACACACGGTGCAATGTTACATCCAAACTGACCTTACAGCTCTGTCTGGGAAGGGTCTCCCTCACCACAGGTTCCAATCCACTTTCTCACACCAGGCCAGTTGCCTTTTGAGACTCAGAGTAAGCTCTTCATGGAGATGAGTCAGATGGAAAGAAATTTGGGTTGTCAAAATCGAAATTCAGTTCTATACTATTGTGTTTGCATTAAACAACTGGATGTATGACTGGAACCTGAGAACTGAGTTACAATCACATCTCTTCGCCTGTCTGTCTACTCCCTGTACACCAGGGGTGTCGTGGGGAGGTTTGGGAACACTTAATTCCCTTGAGCCTCATTGCAGGTAAAACCCATGTCCCAGTCTAAACATTTGCAAATATCTTCTATAATTTCACATTCTGCACACATTTACCCAAACAATTGATAATGTTTTGCATGCACATTTCAGGTACTCAAGTTTCCAACCAGGCACATGCTTTTAGTCTGCAAAGCCTGAAGTTCTTCACTGGCTTGGGCAGGTGTCAAAAATGACAAGGTCAACAAGCCCCTCTCATTACCAAAGGTTAAAAAGAGAGAATAAAGCTCAGTCTCCTCTTGCTGTGCTAAGCAGCAGCCACAGCTGCAATCTTCCTACCCTGAGTGCACAAACGGATGGTTTTCATTCCTCTGCTACAGAAATAACCACACTTACTAAATAAATAAATAACAACAAGAAAACTGTGGGGAATGAGCTTTCAGCCTAGGCAAACATTATGGGTGAAATTCTGGCTCTGCTGCAGTCAGTTGCAAAACTCTTAAATATCTCTGTGGAAGTCTGGATTAGACGTAATGATGTATCCGCTGGTTTGAGCTAGAAAAGCTGATCCTTTAGCTCAATGATAAATCACTTCCATTCACAGCTGGAGACCATCTTTCCCGGCCCAGATTGGCTTATCTTCTCAATTCATTAATTTCCTCTCCATTTATCAATTGCATATGTGCCCAGAAGTTTACACAGGAAACATCTGGTATTCTGCAAATGAAGAACGCTAAATGTACAAGTGGGGAGATGATATATGTGACATTATTGTGGGCTTTATTTTAAAAGCATGAATCTTGGCATGGGCATACATGTATTCACCCTCTTTGATTTCAGATTTGAAGCTGCTTTGAAATGATGAAAAACATTATTATTTCTTGTGATGTTATATATGACATTGTCAGGTCTAGAATTTTTGGCAGGAAGGATGTTGCTAGAAATTGAATTTCTTGAATTTTTGTGTGAAGATTTTGCTTTTAGAAGTGGTTTTAATTAGAAATTAAAGAATGTACTGAATCAGCAAGAAGTGAAACCAGAAACTAGGGCAGACCCTCGTGGCTATCCTAAATACTTGCAACACTAATCAATAACGACATTATTAATATTTTGCATTATTTTGTAGATGGTGATTCCCCTGTATATTTGTCCATTATGTAAAAAGAACACCAAACCAAAAAAACCAAACAGCAGTGACTTGATGAGGAGATAACAGCGACACTGTGCTGCGTAATTCTGAAAAGGCTCTAAAGCTCACATCAACCAGGAAATATCTCATCAATATTCTGAATTTCATACCTAAAAAATTTATCCACAGGTGAAACACTTTTTTTGCCACTCTAAACAGCAGTACCTGAAAGACTTCCTTCCTAAAGGGAATCCCAGGAGATTGGGGACAAGAATGTTCTGCTGTGTGTGGAAGATGCCCATTTAAGCAGGTGGTTCCTGTGCAGGAATCTCTCCTTGCATAACCTACCCCTCTCTGTCGGATCCAGGCTAAGGACAAGTTCAGGAGGCAGCTGAGAGTGTGAAACTGTGCAGGAGATGTCATTCTGAAGGTGCTTCTCTCTTTAGCTGCCACTTCATTGCTGCATTCAGACAGAAGTACAAATCTGTCCTCATTTTATTCAAGGTTTCTGCTGCAAGCACTGCAAGGCCTATGAAAGTATATTTTCTTCCACATTTAAAACTCTACATAATCCTCAGGCTCATGTTGTCTTTAAGCACCTGGTGCTTTATGAATTCTTATGGATTTATTCCCATGGTGTGCAGTACTTCTGTGAGGTAGGCAAGGACCATTTTCCTTTCTTGCAGCTAGAGAACCAAAACACGTGGAAAAGAAATTACCTCACTGAGGGTTGTTCAGAAAATTCTGTGGGGCCAGAGGAAATATTCCCAGCTCATACAAGACCTAGTAGGGGTCTTGTTCTAGGAATGTGGCTTTGGGGCATCTCAATAGCAATAGCAATGAATCAACAAACATCATTGCCTTCTTCCTGTGTGAATTATTGAAATTAACTCTATACTATGTCCCCAAAAATAAGAGTGACATTTTAGTAGCCATTTATGAGTTAAGAAATTAMGAAAGGCAAGATATCATTTTTTTAAGTTATTCAGATTTCGAATGTTTTATTCAAAAGGACAAAAAGGGACATACAGGAATAGTGTTCAATTGAAACTATTAGGTTTGTTTAATTTTGTAGCATAATCACCTGACTAAGAGAATAGAAAATGCCTATAATTTGGGGACAAACATTTGTAAAACTAGTTCTATGAGTCAGAACCACACTGTTTGCATTAGCAGTTAATATTTCCATTTCATCTGTTACCTTTGATTTAGAAGGGGAAATTCTGCTACCACTGAAATTATGCCACCTGCATTTGTCACCAAGGGAAACAAAATTTGGCTTATGAAATAAAACAAACAAGCAAACACCATAAACATTCACATGAGGAAACAAGTCCCAGCCAAACTGGGTTCCCCCTCCTGTTTCATATCACGCTGCAAATCTGGGCACCAGCAGGTGCGGGGTTCATACCCTTTGTTAGTTTTCCTCAAGTCTTACAAGACAGCAAGGCATTGTAAATTCAGTTCAAAAGTCCCAAATAAACCAATTCAGTGGATGCAGACAGGACCAAATCACACCTTGACCCACGACAAATAAATTTGTACATTTCTGAAGTTCACTGGAAGGAGGAATCAGAGCATTTTACCACTGAATATTCAGGATTGCATCCAATTTAATAGCAGGTACCCTGAAAATCAATTTGGCTTAACCAAGAGAGGTTTTATTTTTATACCATTAAGAGTTAGAAGAGGATATAAACACTGTAGAGGATTTATRTTTTCATGGGAATCCTGAGCACTCTTTAAAATCACTTCCTTTCCCTTTTTTACAAGTTAAGGGCTATATTCTATATKATCAAAATTGTCTTTCTTGAAAATAGAGCAGGAGAAAACCAACATCTATTGTAGTCTGGAAAAAGTCCAGGCTGTGCAGAATCAGAAATCACACCTTTAAAGTTTACAACTGAAGACTGAATTGTATATAGACACAATAAGATATTTAAGAGTGGATTAAATGATCCAGGTTCAAACTATGAAAGAACTTTTTAAAATASCTATGCTGTACATTAATGTGTCTTTTGCCAAAAGCCACTGCATACTATGATAGAAATATTTATTTGTCCCCTATGGYGAAGTACCACTTTTTACTAATTTCAGATTGCCTGTTTTCTTTTATCTCACAAAACCAGCCTGGTGCAGGACTGTTCTGCACTGGGAGCAGGTCTTTGTTTCTGGTTAATTTTTAGGAGTTCAATCTGCACGAGAGCCCCAAACCTTAAGTATTTACAAAGGACTCTGATGGCTCTAAATGTGTGGTCCCTTTTTGGCACAAAAGGAATCTAACATGGAAAAAAAGATAATTCCATGATGAAAAACACACTGGGAAGATGGACTGGAAAGCAAATTCTGCTCTCTGGTCAGGAGGCCTTAGTCAGAGAGGGGGAGGTGCACAGGGAACAGGAGTTAAAACTGCACTAGGAAAGTTTCAGCCTTGCAGGTGAATATGTTGTCCATCCTCCCGACAGTTGGTCTGGACATCTTCCAGTGTAAACATACACTTTTTATGGAATAACTTTGCCTTGCTGGAACCACAGTGGAAATGTAYTGGGCCTGTCATGTTACCTTTGTTATAACTGAGCCCTTTTGAGATGCCTAAAGATGTGATGTATTTGTGCTTTCACTCTCAAAAAGCCATAGCCCTGTTGGGGCTGTGTCAGGACCTTTTCTTTCAGAGGAAGCAGGGTAAGGAGGTTCAGATCCCTTACTGGAACTGAAAGGCCATGCAGCCCTCAGGATAGATAAAAAGTCCATGTTTGGCAAAATGATTCCACAATATGAGTTCTGCTCTGACCTTCGAAAAAAAAACAAAGCAAGACCTCATTAGTGATTTCTGCATTCTCTCAGTACTTTTTATCACAATCATGAGGATTTTAGTGCCTCATTAATTCTGGAAAAGCCTTCTTTGGTCCTTTTAGCAGGAGGTAGTATGATTGATACTGAGACATGAGATAAGGCACTGGAGGTGACTGTTCATGTGCAAGATGGTTTCTGACATGGCACCTGCAACAGGTTATTTGTTTGGTCCTGCTGTGATTAATTTTGCCCTTGCTTTCAGGAGTGCAAGCCTTGCTGGAGCTCCCTGACACCAGCAGGAAGGTGTTTCGGATGTATACCTGTATGATTAAGGACAGGATCCCTGGCTTATGTGTAACAGTAGTGAGAAGTCTACACAGCTGCTGATTAAATCATGCAGAGGACATTAAAAGTAAACAAATTCTTGAGATTAAGATAATGTCACTGAGGAGGACCTCAGCCTATCATAAATAGGAACTGAAGTGCTGTTCATTCTTTGAAAAACTAGGAAATGTTCCAGTTCTCATGGCAAGCTGTTCAGACTCCATTTTCTCTCTCTGTACCTTTGCTGTATAGAGCAATGGGGTAAGGTCTCAAACACTTAAATATTAGAATACTGACAAATCCCAGTCTTAAAACAATGTTCTTGCAAGCCCAGCTACGCTGGCTCAAATTTGAGAGCAGAGTGTCCAAAGCTGCTTTATGCCTAGTGCAAATATAGGCCAATAAATATTATGAGGACACATGTGTAGCAAAACCCCAGTCTGGTGGCTTTAATTCCGCAGCGTGGGAGACTGCAGCCAGACTGTCTGGTGTGGCAGGGATTAGGTGCTGATAACATCAAAGTCTGAGAGCGAAACCAGATTGCTGCTGCAGCGCAGAGTGTGCCAGAGGGAAGGGGTGTTCTGAGTCAAGGAAACATCTGCCGTACCTGGGGCTGTCCTGCACTAACGCCGCTGGCCTCATTTCTGACTGAAAGGATCAGCAAAGGCTGAAGGCTTTGAGTTAATGATGTTGTAGTCAGGACTCAGAATGAGTATTGCAGATACTCAGTAGTATTACTGAAACCAGAATTTGGCCTGTTATTTCCAATAGAAGTTATCCAGGAGATGTCAAACCAGCTGTCCCAGTAGCTGCAGGCTAATGTTCTCTGGACAGTTCAGTTATCAGCATCACAGTAATGCAGTTTAACAGTTTAATGCTGCTGTTTGTGTCGCTACTGCAGTTCTCAGAGCCAGCCACCTTCTGAAGAGACAAGAGGGCTCCCAYATCCTGGGTGCAGTGCTGAAAACACTAACACTAACACAATTCAGCTTCCTAAAGCAGCTGAAATGTAGGGGAGCAAAAATGATCAATTGTGTTAATTCATAGATTAGTTGCTGGGAGACAATGGGAAAGGAAAGAGGACCCTCCACTTCTGGCAAGCTGCTAATTTATCCTGTGTCTATTGGGAAGCTGCATCCCCAGACCGCTGCTCAGACCAGGGGCTGTCTGCRCTTGATATAAGTCTTTAGGATTTTCTCAAAATTCATGACTAACAAATTGCAGAACACATTGCCATCATTGTTTCGTATTACATGTACACACACGTTTCTAACTCAATACATCTACATCTGAATCCTCTTATCCCATGTGGAATTAGGGAAGGGCTCCAAAATTTGCTCATAGAAGGAACCAGGCTGTGCATCACAGCAGGCTGTAGTCAAAGATGGTGATTAGTGGGTCRCTTGTGTGTATGTGCTGCTGTCACAGCAAATGCAGGCCAGGCCCACTGTGCCAGCTGTGGCTCAGTAGCTCAGGTCTGTAGAAGGTTCACTGAGCTGATACTGAAGTTTCATTCACCCTTTTAGTCTCAGTTGAACACTCCTGTTCTGTCTGGCAGAGTTCCTGAAGCAGAAGATGCTCTGGGAAATGTTATTCCTCAGGGCAGGCAGTATTTAGCTGTTAGTTTTTATGTAACCAGAAAGTCTATGTCTCAGTTTCTGTTTTACAACCATATCATTGTCTTAGACCTAAAATTATTTATGTTTTAAACCAGCCTCCATCACTGTCATGCACTAGATTTAATTCCCTACTCTTATGTGAAATTATTTCTGCTAGGAATGCTGAATTGTGCCACGGAGGTTAGAGACAATGTTGCTTGTGCTAGAGAAATGAATCCCAGATCACCTTAAGTTTCCTGCACTATTATTTCGTGTCCTGTGTCTTGTAAGCAATCTGAAAGCAATGCCAGAACTTGAGAAGTATTGYATCTGCTTGGCTTTCTTAATTGAATAATCACAACAGTATTTATAGGTGTTGACAGCAATGATTAGCTCAGTTTGAATCATTGCTTCRTAAGTGCTGGCAGTGTCTGTAATTCAATGTACATAACTGATAAACACAGTGCCTGTTCTGAGACACAGCCTCACTTTATGATCCCGGTACCAGATCCATGTGGGTACATCTGGATCTCATCCAGAGCTGCAGTAAAGCTGGTAGAGATCTGCAGGGGTCAATCTGGTGGCAGGCTGAGTTCTTGGAACATAGGTGGGCAGAGATGGACAGGCTACAGCATCCTTCCATTAACTTTGTAGTATGTTTGGGCAAATGCAAGTGTCTGGATTTTGAGCCAGACTGAAGCTCCCACCCCACAGCATTTCCCAGGGCTCAGGTTTGGTGGGCACAAGACCCAGGGGGGCTGCCCTGAAGCACTTGTGAGGATCCAGCCAGCCCTCCCCATCTCACTTCCATACTAAAAAGTCACCAAATACCACTCTCACTTCAGTCTCTTGTTYTGAAACATTCCCAGAAGATCCTTGCTAAACATCCAGATCATGGCTGGAAATATCAATGTGCAGCAAAACACACCCCTAAAGCAAGAAATGTTTCTGAAGAGGCCTGACGGAACCAAGAAACCATCCCAGTAATCTCCTGTCTCTAGGTGGCAGTTTGATACTTTCTTCTCGTTATTTTTTTTTAGTCCATTAAAGTTCTCATTCACCAATTGCTCTCTTAAATGTTTTTAATTAACAAAACTTAATTTTGGCTAATACTGGATTTTCTCAATCCAAGTAAACCAGCTTAAAATAAAAAATAAGCCGAGGCTCTGGCAAACACATTCAGGTCAGCCTTTCACCGGATAAATTGTGTAACTTTGGTAAGGCCMGTCTCAAAGACTGGATCACAGTGCATAATATATTAAAAAATATTGGGAGAATTCCAGCATCTAGAATTAAGTGGGTAGTTGTAATTCCTGCAGGATAAAGAATGATAAAGAAACAAAATGCTTTAATCCTCTCCAAATTTGTCTAACATTTAATCTAGCTACTAACCATATGATATTGCCCTTCTCGAGCAGTCTTAATTGTTCTTAATTCTACTAATTAGGACTATGAGGGAGAAAGTGGAAATCATCAGCAATTAAATTCACATTTCTGTGTAAAGTCACAGCTCATACGTGAGGTGCATATTCAGAGCTGTGCTGGAATCTCAATGTGGATCTCTGCTTTCAGAATATTTCACATTCACACAGCAGGTCAGAGCACAACCATCACACTGGGCACTCCTGTAGCACCTTTCAGTCCATCATCTCAAATCACAAAACAAAGACAATTTAATATTAATGAAGCCTTTAACAATCTGGAAGCAGAATTCCCTTATGAGGCATAATAAAGCAGTAACCATCTTTACTCTCCACTGCTTCCCCCTCCTATAAACATCCTCTCCATCGTCCCACGTCCAGCTCCATCCAGCTGTTCCTCAGTTAGTTCCCTGTGTCAGCCAAGCCCCCAGRGCTCAGGCAGAAGTTGTGCCTGCACCTGCCAGGGAAACGATGCACAGCTGCCTCTTGTCTGGGTCTTGCTTTGGCTGCAGATTTGACATTGGAACCAGAGAATCAGCAACTTCATGGACAGTCTGCAGAGACAGCTCGATGGCTTCATGTGGCTCCTCTGCTGTCGTGCAGGAGGCCAACAAAGYCCTCTCATGTTCAGGCTTCTGTTTCAACCATTAGACAGTACTACTATCCTTTAATTAAAATTTTTCTCCCTCAGCTCTCTCTAAAAAGGATGATTAATTATCTCTTTGTAGCAATTGCTCTCAGTGCTTGATGCTACCGATGCAGAATCTACCTCATACTTTTAAGTGCAACCATAATGCCATATTATGATCACTTAAAATAGAAAAAAAAATTGTGTTTTCTATGCCAGTGCTGCACAGTGACTGGCAAAGTACAGTGCTGCAAAGAAAAAAGCAGCTCTAGAGAAKGTCTCCGTTCAGCATGCATTTAACTGTCTAACACAGCAATTCTCTTTGGAATGAGAATAGGCTTTTCACATATAATTCAGTGTTAACCTGTCTTGGGGCTTAAGCAGGACTTTGAATTCAAAGTCATTTTGTTGGAGAATTCAGGAGTTTCCCCTTGCATAAACATAGTATATGAAAGCAGATARTTGGGTCATAGGCTGTCACTGTCTTCTGCTCTTACGTTCAGAAGCTTAGGGTTGGAAATAAATCARTCATGAAAATGATCCTATTAGAATCATCACACAAATCTTGATTCCCAAATGCTGCATGGAAATATATGGTTTTTTAGCTATTTTTTCTCAATTATACTATGATTTCTCTTTGAAGCCTGTAGAGGGTGCGCTCTCCATTTCAAATTAGCATTGAATGACTTTCTGCAAAGTAGTATCTAGCTCAAACTGAAATTATAAAATAGCTCCAGATATAATTGTGTGAAATGTCACAGACTGAGATACATAGAAAGTCAGAAAAGGTGACAAAAAGAATCCCTTTGGGAGTTAATA
Organism: Amblyornis subalaris; assembly: GCA_018881555.1. Classification (NCBI taxonomy): domain Eukaryota; kingdom Metazoa; phylum Chordata; class Aves; order Passeriformes; family Ptilonorhynchidae; genus Amblyornis; species Amblyornis subalaris. Next base: position 2,271,984 of record JACAXG010000004.1, read on the forward strand.
ATCTGTTGGTCTCATTGCAATCTCTGTTTGATCATTGTAGTTCAGCTGTGAGCAAAGATGAAGCTGTTGGCCTCATTCAGGTTCTTGTTCTGAAGCCTCAGAACMATATTAAAATAAAATTTAGCACAGACTGTACAGCTCTAATCTCAACTCTTAATCAAGAATGAGAGCCTCTTTTTGAAAAGCAAACTGTTCTTGACCAAACCATTGCAAAGTCTACATCACTTGCAATTTTAGTGATGAAAATGTATCAGGGGTGAACTACAGTTTATGAACTAGCTCACAGGAGTATTTAGAATTCCCACAGTGGATTACAGCACCCAGGGGTCTCAGGAATACATCCCTGATGTCTTGAACAGCTCATTATCTAAGCAGGGAAGACAAAATACAGAATAAAAGAATATTCATCCCCCAGTCAGCAGAGGAGAAAGGGAATCGTCGCAATTATGTTGCCTCAGTTCCAACATGGAGACTGTAGCAGAGCCAGAATGTGAAACTAGAGCTCCTGGGTCTCACCCCAGGTGTTCAGAAGCAAGTCTCAAAACTTCAGTCCTGAGGAGCTGTTGAGCCTTGCTCAGCCAGGCACAGCTGTATGGCAGAGTGGGRGACAGTGGCATCCTCTGCACCTGCCCAGCCCTTGCTCTCCAGGAGGGCAAGGAACTGATTTTTCATAGGAGACCCAACACACAGTAAAAAGAAGTTGGTTTCAGTTCCATAGAAATTATTCTTCTATTTGTTCATTTTTAGGAACATGTTTCCAGCCAATCTTGTTGAGGCCACATTCAAGCAGGTAAGTGGCTATATTCCTTTTACTGATGAAAGAGATGAGCCAGCACCATATGAAACATGTATCTTTGTAAAACACAGTCCAGATACAGACATGGCATATGACTTCAGATACTGTTAGTACCTTYGGCATTTAGGAATTAATGAGTCCCATTCAGCAGCCATGGTATCTGAAGGCAAAACAAAGATAAAATGCTCTTTGGTGTGACTAGAGAATAGACATGTACTCCTATGTCAGCTCCACCTGTACCTGAGGAGAGCTGGAATATCTTTAAGAGCACTCTGTAACACCACACAAAGAAAGAACAGAATACTATGTTCAGTTAAAGCAACAAAATAATGTATTGGGGAATACATTATTTCCCAAGAATCTAATTACTCAGATTGGAATTTGACCAGAAAACCTCATCTAAAAGCTCTGAGTGAGTAAGAGGCAYTGGCTGTATTTATTTCATGTGTGGGAATATTTCATGGCAACCTCACAAAGAGAAGGGTACTCAGAACCTCTAGGGAGTCTTTCTTAATTACGTCTTGTAGGAAAGTAGCTCTGTCAGGAGGCAAYGTGTTTGCTGCACCAGGGTCTGATTATAGGAAACTCTGGTTTTGTTATGCTTGTCCAAAAATTCAACTGTTTTTACAGATTTTAGCAGATAGGGACAGAAGTGTTCATTCTTCTTTTCATGCTTGTCCCTTTAACATACAGCCTTGTTGAAACAGAGCACTTAGGAGGTCTCATTAAACTATTAATTCCTGCTGGGATATTATAATAAAAAGTACTTTGTTTTCTTTCAGTATCGCACCAGGAGTATTCCCATCATTAAATCTAACAAAGCATCGTCCGAAAGCACTACTCGTCGCATTATCATATATGGAGTCCAGGATGAGAATGGATCCAATGTCCAGAATTTTGCCTTGGATATCACTCCCCCTCCTGAAGTGATTTACAAATCAGAGCCAGGCACTAGTGACGGCATGAATGTGCTAGGGATTGTGATATTCTCTGCCACAATGGGTAGGTTCAGACCTATTTGGTTCATAATAATCCAAGTATTCATTTAAGAGAAAAGGATTGGGGTTGGGTTGCTCGGTTTGTTGATTCAGCTTTTTTAACTGTCTCTATCGAAACTTTGTGGGGGAAAAGGCAAGACTGTTACAGAGCTGTTCTCCCACTCTTTTGAAGRTAAGTCTTCAAAATCCTTGCTGACTTTTGTTCCATGGAGTTGCGTTTTCTGTGCATCCACTTACATATTTTTTGGTTTATTTTTTGTCAATTATTTTGAGCTTCTATTAATGAACCATTTAATGCTGACTGTAAGAAACACTAATACAGTGTGCTCAGGGAGGTAGGAATTACTACCAGGTCAGACCCATGGCCCCTCTGCCAGTCTTCCAACCCTACTCAGATAATGAACCTCAGTGGTATCTTGAATAAGTGAGCTACAAAGGCATATTGTTTTATGAGTTTTAAATCTGGGGATCTTTTTTTTTGATTGAAACTTCTTGATTTTATTTTTGCTATCCTGCAATGAAGATATTTATATACCACCTAGTAGCTTGGCACAGTAAGGGCTTCTGTCTGGCTTATTTATTCAGTTTAACTTGCTGGAGGAACTCAGTGGTGCCATGTGTGTTATATTATGTTTGTGGATTTGAAAGAAGAAATTTAAACAAACATTTCCCAGTTAATCATAAAGTTCTGATGATTTTTACAGGAAAATGCTGATCAAATTTTCCTTATGTAAATTTATTCTTGGAAGTAAATCTGGTCAGCAAAGGTAAAGGTTCCATAAAACATCTTTGACTCTATTTATTATATCATGGTTCATACCAGCACAAAGGGTCAAGCTTCAAGCCTGGAATTAGTGGATTTGTCTCTGTTTTTTTAATTTCTCCAGTGGGTGGTATTCCCTATACAACCCTGCTGGAAACTGGCTGTCTCCCAGTTTGTAGGATTTTATAGTCCATTTCCAAACTACAGTGTCACCACAGACACTATTCCAGTCAAAGCGTATTGGATATGAATGAATTAATTACATGTACTTACTAGGATCAAGGGCAATTTTATACTTCTGAGAACAGAAGATCATTCATTGTCTTCCCAGAACTGAATATATGAGTTTTACCAAGCCCCTCAGTCTTGCTGGCCCGGGGCTCAGCAGATGGAAGCTGAGAGCTGGTTTCTTCCTGGCTTATGAACAGAAAACAGCACCAGGACTGTCACCCACAGATTGGGTCACCCATGGCTGTATCAGCCACGAACGAACTTGAGACATCAAACCCTCAAAACGTGTCATCACCAGGGACTATTGCAGGCTTTTGTTTTGAACAAAGGATGCAGCCAAGCATTTATCACTGTCCTCAGCCTTCTGCAGCACCCCACTGCCCCCCGAGATGTAAGCAATGAAACAGAAGACATATGGCTTCAATCCCTATAAAAGAACAGCATCTTTCCAAAGTTTTTATTTATTGCAAAAAAAAAAAAATTATACAGACCTCGGTGCTTTGCAACAGCTTTGCTTACTTTGGCTGGTGTTTTTGCAGAAAGGTCTTTTTACATCAGAGAAAAACAGCAGTAGGGTGGGTATGAGTTCTTATCACAGCTTCTTTAAGGTCCTTGAACAACATAATAGCATARAGGGAGAAGAATTTAAATACAGATTTGAGCTAACTGTCTTTTCATTAAGCAGGAGGTGGATTGCTTAGTATACTCTGTCCAGGAGTACATCCTGTGTGTGAGTGACTGGACTTTTTTGCCAGGCATGCATTGAAATGGGCAGTATTGCACAGGCAGAGTGTAAGGCCTTGGTGCTGTCTCAGCTGTGAGTGCTATGCTACCTCTCCTCACAGTGTGCAGGAATTTCTGCAAGAGATGATGACAGCAGCTAAGCACTTTACACATCGGATCTTTTTATCTTGGAGGAGCACACATTGTTTATTCGTTACAAGGAAAATGTTTGCACCAAAATGGACCTTGGTACATCAGGGCTGCAGACGGGAGGCCCCAGTCCTGCCCACTYCCCTGTCTGTCCCCACCAACACCACATGTCTAGGTAGGACAGTGTTTTAAGGAGAAAATTGCAGTTGTTCCTGTAAAATTAAAAAGAAGACATTTCTTCTTTTTGGAATTATGCAGATTTAGAAGACAAGACTCTTTTAAAGCAGCCACTGACCAGGCTAGAAGAGCTGAACTATATTTAATGTCCTATTACCAAAGATGATCAACATGCTTAAGGAAAGTGTTGTCTTCTGACCTAAAAGTTATGGCTTAGATGAATATTAACAGGCTTACACATCTTGAATGCAGTGTTATTGTGAAATCCCTGGATAAGGCAGCGGAAAGCCTCCCTCCCTGCCTCAGCAGGGGATGGCCCTGGAAGCGGCGCTGCCTGAGACGTGGCTCTGAGCTGTGGGCTCCCAGGGACAGAGCCCAGGCTCCTGCTCAAAGCAAGGACACAGCACATCCAGAGCAAGTGGCAGCACACATCCCACTCCCAGCCCCTGCCTCCCCAGGCAGCTCCCTCAAAGGCAAATTCCCTTGGTGCAGCCAGTTTTTGAAGTCCTTCCTTGAGTAATTGACTTGATCACTTATAATTCTTTCAGGGAGGATAATTAACTAGAGGAAAATGTCATCTATTTATATGCATTAATGGAAACTAACACTGTCTGGAGAATATATGGTTAGATGACACATCCCAGAGCTGTATTCATTTCCTTTCTAAGSACTGGGTGCACATAAATGGGTTTTATTTGCTTTCTTCTTTACTGGCTAGCCTTTATAGCAATTTGGCCTTTCTCCCCATGAATTTGCATTTCCTTACCTCCCCCAAATTTGCAAAGCCTAACTGATTATGATGGCTAATGATTATCATGTATGCAGAAAGCTACTAAAAATATGACAGAGACTTCATTACTAACTCCCCATTACCAGAGCAAACCTCAAATCCTGGCTTTGCCTCCCATGTTCTCGTGGGTGCTGCCYGGTTGTAGGCAGCTCCCAGCGGTGAGGCCGAGTGCAGGCAGAGACAGCTTCCTTCACTAGAAAATGTTTTTCAGTTTGTCTTCCATGGCTCACTCAGAGCAGGTAAATCCCTCTCAGGGCTCTGTGGCAGATGGTTTAGGACACACRCTTGCTACCTGGGGGCTTTGATTTACAGCAGGGAGGGAAAGCACTGGGGCTTTGTGCGAAGACACCTGAGAAACTGACCCCGATGGCCTTTGATTGCAGGTATAATGTTGGGAAGAATGGGGAACAGTGGCGTTCCTTTGGTCAGCTTTTGTCAATGTTTGAACGAATCTGTCATGAAGATAGTGGCAGTTGCTGTTTGGTAAGTAACTGTTTTAGTAAGAAAATTGACTTTTTTTTTTTTAAAGAACATTTCAACAGAAGAGAACRCACAGAAATCTCACAAATTTATTTCCAGGGAAATAAATTTCCTAGTTTTTCAGGGCCTCAGCATTTGAAGATGCACATACATCCTGTCCCTGGTCTGTACTATCATTTTGACAGGGGTACCCTCTATGTTACTCCCAAATAACAGAACATGGCATAGCTGGCTGGGGTGTGCTGTGTCCCCTAAGGGTACTGCCAATCCTTGGGCATGACAAGAGGGATTATAGTCCAGCCAGCCCACACAAGGGAGAAGCACAGYGAGATGCTCAGGTTGGTACTTCCATCCCTTCCAGCACTGCTGTAGACTGAGCTAGACCTGCCAACACCCCTGCCCAAGGATCAGAGGAACACCAGGTGACTGCCAACAAGAACCATCAGCTTAGCACCTTCTCCCCTCTTCAGAATGCTCCCCAAAGTGGCTCAGCCTGACGTGGGGCAAGGAGCCACTACCAGCACTCAGCCTCTCTTTCCAGCTAYGTGGTCCAATCTGACTGAGCTGGGTCAGGGAATGATTGCTTGGTTGGATACGTCAAAGGAGGTAGTTTATTTCTGGAAGAATAAGGAGGTAGTGTCAAGTCTGGAGATGGCACAGCTGCAAGTGGAAGTTCGCTGGATGCCCCCAGATTTATTTTTTTTTAATCTAAAGCCGTTTTGACACTCATGGCTTTGTATGTAGCAGTGCGCAGAGGCACAAGTTTTGATAAAGCAGCTGTCCAGAGGGGGTTCAGAAACTAACTATTCTTCTGCCTGTTTATCTGTCCCAAATCACACCCTCAGGCAGTCCAAGAGCATGTCTAATGTATGTTGGTCTTTCTCCTCTGTCTTCCAAAGGCAACATAAACATTTACTTAAGAGCTTCCAACTAAAATCCATGAACAGTTGCATGAGCGCAAACACATGAGAGTAGCTTAGGATTCATTCTCCTTCTTCCCAGTAACTTACCTGCCTGAAGCTAAAAAGTCAGAGCTGCCTTTTGAACCAAAACATTTTAAAGTCATTCCTGGCCAGCACCATAACCTCAGCTGTGCTGAGGAGGAGCYCCTAGAAAAGAATGTTCAGCCCAGTGCTCCAGGCACACTTCTCACATGTGGAGACAGAACAACAGAACCCTGACAGTGCTGTTACTGCACTGCCTCTGGAAGGATTTCCCAGCTCTTGCTGTGTGATGGAAGGGAGCTGTCTCCTAATAATGACTGTCTTTCTTTTTGCTCAGGTATTTTCCATTTGGGATTGTGTTCCTAATAGCTGGCAAAATCCTAGAAATGGATGACCCRTCCGCCATTGGGAAGAAGCTGGGTTTCTATGCCATTACTGTGGTGTGTGGCCTGGTGGTGCACGGGTTGTTTATTCTGCCAATGATGTACTTCTTCATCACCAAGAAGAATCCCATTGTCTTCATCAGAGGGATCCTTCAAGCCTTGCTCATTGCTCTGGCCACATCCTCCAGGTATCATACAGTTTCTAGACAGATCCAATAAGATACTTGCCAGATCCTTACTACAGTTACCTCTTGGGAAGAGCACACTATTGCTGTAGTGGAGCAGATAGATCTSTATCTCAACAATGGTCTGTGTCCAATTCACTGGTATAAATTTAAAAAATGTGTGTCTCAAYGTTTGGAGGTTATGTGGGAGCCATTGGACAATAACGTTTGTCACATTGTTTTCCCTCGGTTTAAAAAATATTGGACAGAACCATTTTTTTTAKAGGACTAGAAAGGAAATAAGATTTTTCCATACAAAAAATATTGTGCTTCTACAAAGTCTGTATATATGAAGGACACACAGTTTGTCCAGACTTCATTTTTGGTATTAGTGGGGAACCTCCTACTTCAGTCATGTGGAAACATCTTACCCTTTCTACTCATCTTAGTCTTTGTTTCTTGGTACATTAAGAAAAGACTGTGGTTGCAACCTATTGTCTAGCACTGGGAAAGTATTTAACTGTTCTGCTCAAGGAATACTATTTTTTGCACCCTTTTTAGGGAGGATGTACAATGAGTTTTAACCATAACTGAACAAAGGTACAGTGAAAATGGGAACCAGCTTGTGAACTGGCTATGAAAATTCTCTCAACATGGATAAACTGGTGTGTGAGACATGCTTGAAAGGGCTGGAATTGCCTTGCAGAGACAAGAATGACAATTAAAATAACATTTCTGTGTAGCTGATATGACAACACAGTTTCATGGCATCTGTGGCTAGAGGAATGCACAGGATTAAAAGAAAGGGGAGGAAGGAATTATTATTTCAGTACAGAAGGTATTGCATTTCCACTATGTTTCATTTTACAAGGTGTTTTCATACATAAAGGTTTGCTCCAAAATGACCTATAAAGAGCAACATACTGTGAAATACAAAATCAAGAAAAATTATATGGAGGGTAGTGTTTAAACTCTAATTAGGCTTAAATAATTCACGCAAGCTTTTTATTAAAATATAAAAAGTTTGTAGCTTGAGATGTCATCACATCCCCAGGTTCAAGTAAGATGAGAATTTTGCACTCAAAGATGTTACTGTTGGAAAAGGCTCATCAGATTCATATTTGACACACTTGACTATCTGCCCTGCTCTGCTAGGAATTCTCTTTCTGAAGCACTGTATTGCTGACAACTCAGTTTTTCAATCTGTGCCATTCCATTAATTCTCTTTTTTTTTTTCCTAGAAAGAGATAGCTTTTACTAAAAATATAATCTGACTATTTCTCTCTTTAGAAAAAAAAAGAGGATATTTTGGCCATTGTTTTATCTTTAGCATCTATAGAAGAGTTTGTCCTTTCCTCTTCTTTTCTGTTAATGAGCAACAAAAGTATCCAACCTTTTCAAGAGTATGGATACCTTTAAAAAGGGAAGTTTAAAAAGGACTTAAAAGATCAGCACATATTCCACCATTTTCAAAGTCCTAATTTTCCATATTATGCATCAGCATTGCATGTTGGTTTTATCCCCAATTTACAAGTCCTTTACTGTTCTGGAAACTGRTGAAGTCTGGAATTTGTATTGACAGAAGCTAATGTACCACCAAAGTTAAGGTGAGTCCTGAGGAAAGGCTCTGAGCATACRGATTTGGGCCTTGGACATGTTTGGATTTAGCTCTGTTTGTCCCTTCTTAAGAGTGTGTATATTTTGCGAATCCAACACAGGCCCAACATGGTTTCGAATGTTTTTCTGCTCAAATAGCAGTGTCTTGTCTAAAGATAGCTGAACTTTTCACCTTCATTACACTGAAAGGAATGGATACTGCACATAACTGAGCTGTTGCCAAAAGAACATGCACAAATAATTGGGGCTGGACAGGAGAGCTGCCTCTCCTGACAGTCAACACATCTGTATTTGGTTAAATAAGACTTGCCACAGGGGCATTATATAACACTTCTCATGTGGGTATTGGATCTTCACATCATCCTGGAGGAGAACAAAGAGTTGATTTTAAGAATACTGATGTGTTTCTTGGAGATGTTTATGTGTTGGTTCAGGTCTACATCTAAAGAAAGAAAGAAAACCACAGGTCAGTGTGCTGATACTCATTGCAGATAGTCTGCACCTGTGGGAAGCTTGTTTTCAAAGCTAAATATCAAACTACAAGAAGCAAAACCAATACCATTTACAAAACCCAAGAACGTAACACAGGGGAACCTGAGAGCCACTGAGCAGCCATCTGATGGCAGTGATTTTACTGATCTCTACATTATTTCAACTCATTTCCCTTTAGTGAAAGGTCCTCAGTCCTTTTATATTTCTCCAGAAATCCCAATCGCAGCAATATTTTGGTTTGCACAGACATCGGTGGAGAGGCAGGGGCAGATAAGCAGATTTTACTCCTTTGGGGCATCCTTTAGGACACAATGAACACGCACATCTCTCTCCTGCATCACTGAGGGGGGCACAGCACGTGCTGCCTCTGCCCACCCTGCTCTGGGGTGTCCCGGCTGCACAGCTGGGGACTTSTGACTCTGCTTTCTTCCCCCCACACCACCCCTGATCTTGTCACCTCTTACCACACTGAAATAGCAGAATTTGGCCCACAGGCAAAATTCTTCTTGATTTTAGCTTTCCCCATTCCAATGGCAAGAGGGAATTTTGTTTTTCTAGGTCATCTTTCCATACCATTAATGAATTAAAGCAGCATCTTTTCAGYGGTACATCTCATCAAAAGAAGCAATTTTCATCTTCTCTGAAAACAAATTATAAACCATGAGTTTTTCAAGGGTTTTGCTGCTTATGAAACACTAAGATCTTGGCTATTGCACAGTGTAAATTAAAGGCAGATTTAGAAAAGGGAGATGAGATCAGTTTGTTGATTTTTTGGAGCAAATATCAAAATGCATTTGAGTGATAAGATAAACAGAGCAGGCTGAACAGCTGTTCTTCTCCAGTGACTGGCTGTCTTTGTGGCTCACACCAGTAAGAGCTTGGCCTGGGCCAGCATTAGCTTATGCTCAGTCTCTGCAGCTGCAGCATTTTATCCCAAAATTGAGATAAGACTCTGAAAATGTATTTTTAATTGTTAGAGTTAATGCTGGGAGAAGATACCTCTCAGCTGAAAGCTTTAGGACAGTTTTTTAAAGACTTAACAGATTAAGATCAGTGCTTTAAAGTATTTTTTCCTCCTAATAAATATTAAATGTCAGGCTTTCATGTTACTGCTCCACTGTTTAACATTAGATAAAGTAGCTTTCAAGAAAACAAACTTTGCCTAAGTTAACTGGAAAGACAAATTAGACAAATTAAAGTGTTTATTTCATAATGTTTTTTATAATATTGAAATTATATATGAATATAACTCAAAAATTAGAGTAGAAGATTTTTTTTCATTGCCACCTGAGAGTCACCAAAGTCACTTAAATAAGACACATGGTTTTCTGGTCTGTGTCAGATGATACATTTTGAGTTAAAATGAAACATCATTGAACAAGCCAACCTCTCCTAGGATACTCCACATAACTTTTGTTACCTGTATTCAGGAAAAGTTCATTTAGATTAAACAGGTGCTGRAAGGGTAATCAGGGATGTAAAGTAGCAATCTTGTAAGAGAAGACTTTAAAAAGTCGGATTGGGTCAATCCAGGCTGAGAGAGGAKAAAGTTGATTTCTAACGTTCTGTGTTGCAACAGCTGATTGTGCAAGGAGAAATACAGAAAGCACATAAAAGCAAATTTAGTGTACATCGAGAAGACTACCTCTAGATCATAAATTAAATCTGAGCAGTGAGTTCTGGAAAGCCTTCCAGCAGGAGTAGTTAGGACAGACATTCTACTAACTCTAAGATGCAGTGTCATAAATTTGAGTGAGACAATGTAGTAGTTGCCTGTGCAAGGAAAGTACCAGAATCCATGACCTGGAAATTTGTTTCCTTTTGATACCTTGCATGGTGTTTTTCATGATCATTGCTCTTACATTTTGACAATTTTCTTTTTTATTATAATATTTAACAAAYGACAAACCCAATGTCTTGTTATATGCCCTAGAAATTTTACTTCACCCAGCATAAAATTCAAATGAAAGACACACCTGACTCTGAGATTGTGCAGAAGTTTAGAAGTTGAATTCTTGCAGAAACAGTGTCACACATTCTGCTTACAACAATGGAAACAGATTTTGCTGGTTGTGCAATTGGTATTATGGGATTGTCTTCCACAGTATTTTTCACATATTAACCAAATTGGAACATGTCAATCAGTTGAAATTTGCACGTTTCACAGCTCAGCTCTCTGCCTTCACAACAGGCAGACACTTAGGTTTAATATTCTGCTATGTCAGATTGTGGGCAAGGCGGGCAGGACTTGTAAGATTACCTTTTTCTCCTCTTTTCTCCCCAAAGAAATTAGGAGTTTGTTACAGAAAAGCCAAATGACCAAGGAAAGATTGTCTTTAAAAACAAGTAACCCTCCACAACTGAGTAGCTGCCAAAAAGAGAGACAATGAATAATAAGTTAAATAGTTGTTTCTTGTCCATGCCTATATATAGAACATCTAGAAACGCTACTGCGTCTGCTCCTAGTAGCAGCGACACCTGGGTTTCAATTCTACATTATTTGTGAGCCACAGCCTCTTATTTTATGAACATTTTGTGGTAAACAAGACACAGAGAATTTCATTCATTCACAAATGACTGTGTGACAAATGACAGGCATGCCCAAGAGAGAAATGACATCTCATGTGCAGCTTGGGGGTTGTGGGGTAATGCTTTGCTGTGTTTGTTTTTCAAAGTAAAGATTGATTAAATACTAGGACTGCCTGAATGAAAAAGTTTAATATAYGCCAGTTACTAGAGGTCATCAGATTTCCATTGCTTTCTTGCCTTTCCAGTATATTTACGTACTTAGAGAAAGACTTGTGTCTGGATTTTCAGGCAGTGACTGCCAGTTTGTAGTAAATCATTCACCAGTCAGACTTCATAAAGTTATAGAAAACAGAGATATCCTAATGAAAACACAGCCTTGTCTTCTTTTGTGTTTCCATTGCAGGAAGCTACTTTCCCTTTCCAAGCACTGTTACTTTCCTCGAACAACAGCTTGCACAAATACAAAATGACAACTCCTACTCATGGAAACATTTTGCTTACGCATTCCTGCAAACTTGGGGTTGTGATTTCAGAGCTCTTGGAATCCCTCCGTGCTTTTATAGGTCATCTGTAACGACTGTGAAAGGGTTTGCAGATCAAATGTGTTATCTTCAATTAAGAACAGCTAATGGTCATTTTAAGATTTAGGCATTGGAGCCATACTGCTGATATGAGGGGCACAACACAAGGGGACAGAGCCATCTGAACTGGCCAGATTAGTGGGAAGACACCTGAATTTCATGTCTCAGGGCATGYAGATCACATGAGAACAGGACATTGAAGACCATAGTATCACAATAGCAATATTTCCCCTATAACTASTTTTTTAAGAGGTAACTTTGGAATAATTTTGAAGCAATTTGCTATATTACATCTATTTAAATAATCTTAGACACTAAGCAGTATATTAGAATTGGTATTACAACAAGGRAAATATTTTGCCATTTGTATATTTTCTTCAGCGGTGTTACTTGTTTTCCATACAAACTGATGTGCCATAAAAAATACCCTCTCACTCACTTGAATGCAGTTCAATTACTCATGACATATTAGTRAATATGACACCGCAGAATGTTACAAAAAGGCTGATAAAATATAAAAATAAATATATTTCTGTGTGTTACTATTTAAAAATGTGTGCCTCTTATTGAAAATGAGAAAATTTGTGACCATATAGTATTTTATTAATTGTCTCAGTTAAAGAAAACAAAAATCAGAAATTGTATGAAATTGAGGGTTAAAGTTTTGAAGGGATCAAGCTCGTTTTAAAATAAATACCTGTCAAATGGCCTTATACCACTCCATTCTATTCCACACACATACATCTCATTTACRTATGTACACATTATTATATGACCTGCAATTTTGTGGTTGTTATGCGATCACACAAGGGACGTGGGCAGATCTGTCCCAGAGGGGAAATGGGATTTTATATTCCTAAATACAGACATTTGGTCTGTAATTTTTATTTTCAAGCTGTTGTTGATAAGATCATTGTCTAACCCCTTGCAAAAATAAAAAATTGTTTACATATGAGGTAAGCCTGGAAGGAAACATTTTTAGAAACCATGAGTGTACAACAGTTTTCAGAGATTTTACGAATAAGCTGCACAGGGTGTTGTTCCCTTTTCTTGCATTTGAGTGTACAACACTGCCTCTGTGAGGTTTCCGTCTCTTTTCTTCTGAAAGGGGGAAAGAGAGAAAAATATTTCTAATTTTGGGGAGCAAAATTTGCACTAACTCCACCATTTTCCATGTAACTGTCCTTATCCTCCCTCAAGCAAAGGAGCGAGTTCCCGGTGAGCAAGTGATGCGCAGAGCAAGGAACGAGCAGCAGTGCTCTCACGGTTGTGTGAAATTTCCCCCACCGGGACAAGGTTTGCTACAATTCATCCATTCCCCAGAAATAAAAATAATCCAATGTGTGCTTCTGTGCTGTTCTGCAGCTCAGCCACTCTGCCTATCACTTTCAAGTGCTTGCTGGAGAACAACCACGTGGACAGGAGGATCGCACGGTTCGTGCTGCCCGTGGGAGCCACCATCAACATGGACGGGACGGCGCTGTACGAGGCCGTGGCTGCCATCTTCATCGCCCAAGTGAACAACTACGAGCTGGACTTTGGGCAGATCATTACTATAAGGTAGAAACCACAAATTCCACGTGCTGGGATTTGCCTGTCTGCATAGAATCATAGAATATGCTAAGTGGGAATGGACCCATCAGGGTCATCATCTTGTTGAGCCTGAGRCACCACTCTTGTGTGTAGCAAGGCTCAGAACAAAACTCACCTTTGCTGTTATCAAAGGATGCATTCCTCACAGAATGATTGTTTCCAAGTAATGCAGAGATAGGAGACTGCACAAAGAGAAATTGTACTGGTCCTGCTCAATAGATACACGTGTACACCACGAAATGTGCTTCTGGTTTAGGATAACTGTCTCATTTTTACTTTTGGGCAACCAATTGATCATTTGCTAGAATTGGAACATTTTATTACTATTGGTATTTTAAACTTCACAATTGTTTTCAACTTTAAGTCTGATTTATGTCTTTATGTGAGAGGACAAGGTTAAAAAGTTGCACAACTGCAAGTCCTATATCAAGTACCAGGGAATATTGTGTGTTAGGAAGCTCCTGGAGGATTAGGGTAAGAGGGAAGGAGGACAGATGCTACTATCAGGGCAGGTTTTCATGAAGATGTCAGGTCACTCAGATATTTTTAATTGTCTTCTCTGCTGCTTATTAAAGCAGAAAGCTTCATAAACAACCATGCTCTCAGTGGGTAGACAGTGTTATAGCTGTGTACTCCATCCTTGAAAGGTCTGTCATGGATCCAAAAGACTAGAAGATCCAGCTGAACAATTACTGCCAGAATAACTCCAGTGACTGCCAAAGAATTCCTCAGGGACTGAAACCTGCAGGTTTCCAGCAGGGAACAAATTATTATAAAAACATTCCTCATAGTCAGAGCTTTGTGCAATATATTTGAGATCTGCTTAACTACCCACCCACTGACCTCACCACTGCCCCGTTTTCACTGCTGGGCTTTGCCCATCTTCTGCTGGACCTGAAAACCTTCATGAAAAGAAGAGCAGAGTCCTGAAACTAACCCCAGAGGACAGCTGAGGTTTGCTAATGGGCTTCTGGCAAGACCTGGTTGGACTAGAAAAAGAAGAAATAAATTGTGCCCATATGAGCTCTTGCTTCAGGCTCACACTTTCYTTGAAAACCGTTGGAATGAGCCTGTGCTAAAATTTAGTCTTTTGTGATTTGGAATTTAGAGGGTTTTTTAGCATGTGATGCCAAAATATGGCCCAGAGCASGAGAAGACATGACACACACTCTGAAGTAAAGAACAGTAATTTTAAAAATGAAGGAGAAGAAGGGTGATAGTAAATGGAAAGATGGTATGCTCTAGCTTTTTCTTAGCAGAACCCTATTTTATCTCTTTATTTTTACTCCCTATGTTAAGCGCCAGTACATAAGGACCAGCCAGAAGTAAAACAGCAGAATGAAAATACAAGTAAAGATCGGAAAAAATCCAATAAAAGAAAAAAATAGACTCTCAAACAAAGAAGCTAAACAGGAAATCATGGTGGACTCATTACCTGCAATAACTTAATCCAAATTCTAACYGTATTCTATAGGCCAAACCTACCCCAGATCTTGATACTTTAGCCCCTGGAGATTTAAAATTCAAATATTCCTGAGTGCCAGGATATTTTTGCCAGAGGGAAAAATTGTTAGAAAAATAATGTCTACTTTGCTCATAGTTTGTAAAATCCAGGTTGACAGTTTCTATCAACGCAAACATTGATGTAGCAGAGAAAGCGAGTAAAGATCAGTAAATACCCTATTGCCATCAACTGAGCATCTTATAGAAAGAAACATTTCCTTTAAGGTAAAGATGAAATGGAGTAGCAGATAAGCTTGCTTGTAAAATCTTAGTTAAACRTTCCTGGTTTTGCTTCCAGTGAAGTCATGAGACTTTGTGGCCTGAACTGACTTGAGAGGCAGAAGCAGTCCTGACCAGCCAGTCAGTTCATAGCACTAAAGAGAACCTTTTAATGTTCATTATAGTTATCACTTACTCAGCTGCTGAGCTTCTGTCCCTTCCTTTCTGTCTGTACTCTATTAAAATGTTACTAGGATGCTACACAAGTTAACTTTTTCAAAATGTAGGTTTAAGTCTTTCTCCTTCCACATCACATCCACACTAATGTATTTTTTTAATGCAGAAAAGGGGTCTAGTTAGAAATCCCGCTGCTGCTGTACTGGTACACTGTACAAGGTACACTGTACTGGTACACTGTAAGCAAGGGACTGGACAGCTCTGTGTTTCAGTTTCCATGTGGTGAATACCGTTACCCTCATTTTCCATAGGAGGTTAATGAGACTTAACTGCTTGCCAAAAGCTCTGACATTCTTGACTGATGAATGCAGAGGATTATCAGCGTATACACTTTCAGTCATCCTTTTACAACTGTCAACATTTGTTTTCTGTCTTTCTGCTGGAYGGCTGAGCTCTTGGAAGTCACTAGATAGATGGAAATGAATATATCGAATCACTTTTGCTCCTGGAAAAAGGAATTAAATCCCTCCCTTAAAAATAACATTATGAAAAAGATGATAAGCCTGCCAGGTCTACTCTTGCCCTGGTCTCCCATTCATTTCTGCTTGCCTGGCTGAAAAATTGGTGTGAAGGTCAAGTAAAAATACTCTCCAGAAACTGAAGATGTACAGTCACATTCATGCTTGCTTCATATTTAGATCCAAGTATGCAGAGCCATGTGCTGTGCAAGGACTTCACCTCTGGCCCAACCTCTTTACCCTTGGCCTAACCCTGGCGATGGACTGACAGTAAAGGCTCCAGGCACGGCCAGCCACGGGTTTGCCTGGCACAGGAACTGCCARTGGTGACTCAGAGGTGTCTGCTGGGAGCTTGGCTGCCAAGGTGAAGCAGCGATGGGCAGGGCTGGCAGACTCCTGGCACACAACCGTRGGTGGTGCCATGAGCCATGAGAAGCTGACATAGCTCAGAGAAACCACAGCCTGACTGGCCCCTCTGCTCTGCACATTTGATATTAAGAGAGAACAGAACCGCCCCATCAGTGCCAAGGCTGCAAAGGCTGAGGGTTAGAATTTAGCCCTGGGCAGAGAGCTTGGCCTGTTCTTGCTCTCTCACCTGGTTTTTGTCCACAAAACACTGGCACTGYTGCACAGTGGCTTGGAAAGTGTGTGTAAGAAAGAGCGTGGTTTAGGAAAGCTCCTGTAGAAACATGGTGTGATTTCTTGCAGAAAATAAAGCTTACTCCTTTCTTTCTTTGCTAAAGTATCACAGCAACAGCTGCCAGCATAGGTGCTGCAGGCATCCCACAAGCTGGCCTGGTGACAATGGTCATTGTTCTCACCTCGGTGGGGCTCCCCACAGACGACATCACGCTCATTATTGCCGTCGACTGGGCACTGTAAGTAAACTTAAGATCTTGAGGTTTCCATTCTGGCAACTTTGCTAAAAAGGCAAATGGTCTCCAGGGGTACAGTAATACAGATATATATAAAAGGTATAGGAAATAATCTGAAATGGTGTTAATGTGGCCTCAGATTGAAAACTCTGCTGATGTGGACATTATATTGAAAAAGACAAATGAGAGTCTAGACAAGATTTGGAAATATGACTTGCATGGAAAGGCTGAAGAAGTGGAGTCCATTTAGTCTAAAACCAGAGCAGGCTGAACAGGTCACCACAGCAGCTTCTTACATAGATAAGATTGTCCTGAAGAGGACAGTGATCAATCTCCACATTCACAGGGAGGGAGGATGAAGAAGTAGAACAAAGTACCTACCTTAAGTCAGATCCCAGAAAAACATAACTATTTTTATCTAGAAAGATAGTCAGGCAATAGAAGTGGCTGCACCTAGCCAGGCTGGACGATGATCTTCATGAGGAAGGCCAGACAAATGTCCTTTAGGTGCAACTCTGGCACCTTGACTTGGACAAGAATWAGGGGCCAGCATTCCTAGAAAACATGGTTTACCTACACTCTGCTTATCAGCCCACTGACATTTCAAGTCCACCRCCTCAGTGTAGTGAAGCACTCTGCAAGAGGCTGAGCCACTGCTAAAGCCAGCAAGTACCACCGACACCTCTCTGCCCACGAGAGCCATGAGAGCACAGTGATGGTGTGTGCTGTGTATGGCTACTGCTACTGCAGCCACAATATGGTCAGCCTGAGTGTTACCACTAAGAATGTCTTCCTTTCACCACGGGTCCTAGAGCACTTTTATGATTTCTCATTTCAGTGCTAAATAGGCAGCAGCTGCCTGCAGCCCTCAGTTTTGCAAGTGCAGCCGTTCTGTAGAGAGGACTTTGCTGCATCCCTGATCATGGAGGATTTAAAAGCAGAGGCAGAGGCTGAAAATTAACACAATCAGGATGAAAGAGATTTGTGACACCCATGAGAAGAGCCACTTTAAAAATTCATAAGGAGTGGTTTATTTGAACTCTTAACTTTTATGTAAATGTCGATGAATCAATCAATTCTGAATAGTCTAGGAAAATGAATCATAAAATAATGGTCCCTAGCTCATTAGCATGTCAATTGACTTTGTAACTAGCATATGCATACACAAGGAAAGGTCCAAATTATTCTTTATTTCAGCTATATAAAATATATCTCCTTTAATACAGGGAGTTTCATTACATCAAGGTTCTGGGTAAACCTGTGTTACAAGTCCATTCTGTTATATATCCTATTTTATTCACCTTTTAGCCACCTATTTTTTCCTACAAAGAATTGTGAGAAAAAAAATTTCCTGCTCAGCGTAATAGAATATTATTATTATTAGCATTAATAGGAATAATGAATCTTGTATTGCATGAATATTTTAAGAGTGTATTACAAAAGCCTTTTCCCTCTATATTGCTCAGTTTTTGCCCAGCTCTTGCAACACCATTTCATTGTTTTTCCAGTAAGCCTTCCAGTGTATATGGGAATTATGCTTCTTTTTGTCTTACACAACTTTTCAAAACAACAGAGAAAAAGCTTTTCAGGCTATAGTTCCAGATGGTATTAAAAAGTGAGTAAGGAACAGACCCAATTTTCTGTCTTTTGCAGATGACCTTTCAAACAAAAAATATATTTCTGTATTTCGGCACTTGGTGGTTTCAAGAGCCTGCAGAYGCAAAGTGTCAACATGGTTGACATGATGAATATTTTCAGTATTAGTTTTGGAAGTACTGGAGTATGAAGAATGCTTAAAGAAGGCTGGTTAGATGATCTCACGAGACTGAAATACCCATTACAATGCACTGCAGGTATTACAACTCTCTTAGGTAGCCATAACACGTATGGGACCTTCACACYTTTAGTTAGCGCTTAGAGACATAAAGAAGAAAATCAAAATGTTTCTCAGCTCATTTATTAAACACGAGGTAAAAGTTTTGCATCCTTAATAATATCTTCTAAAGCTAAAATACTGCTGCAATCCCTGACTCACATGTTTGCACTGAGAGAAATGCCACCAGCAGTAGGTTGGCCTCTCAGTGGAGAAATGTCAGTGGTGTGCGGTGTGGTTCTACTCTTGCGTAGTGCAGACTACTCCATACACACAGAAACATGGAATGGAACTGGTCAAACAATGTGCTAGGTGATCCCTTTTCTTAAGAGTTTCAGTGTAGTGCACTATTTCCTCAGAAAAATCCTGTCTTCAGAAAAGATGCTAATCAGAGCTCAAAAGGGAATGCAAATTCTTGAGTTCTGCTCATACAGCTTCTTCTCTACCACAGCTGACTCGTCGCACAATCCAAAATTTACAACACTGAATATCTTTCCAGGAATCATTATTTGACCATCAAGCAAGAAAAGAAAAGTCAGTGTGTAAAAGGAACATTTATCAGTATGTGCTGTAACAGTTTTTTCGCCTGCTTAACAGGTTGTTGTGGAAATTTTCTTCAAGGCAAAACCCAAAATGAGGACAGCAGGAGTTAGAAAAATGGATTGAGCAAAGAAGTGTAGGACTGGGTCCTGGAGTCAACAACCATGTCTAGGTGTAGGCTGTGGAATATTATTGCTGAAGTTACTTGCAGTTGTATGTACGGTTCAGGTACCTCCACACACAAATAAGCTTTCATGCAGGAACTTTCATGATAGTTAAGCAGGCAACTGCAGAAACATTGACATGCACCGAGTACCTGCCTAAAATATCTGGAAAAAAAGCCAGCACAGAGTTTCAATTCTTTTCTATATTAAGATACAGGATCAGAAATCTGGGCAGTGTTGATATTGGACTGTCACTGACTTTAATAAGCCAAACATCTGGCGATTTCTGAACCCCCATTTTATAACCTACATTTATAAATTAAGTTACCAATATGACACAGTTTTTAGATGTATATGTTTTTCTTGGAAAAGACGTGATGTACTTCAGACTTAAAAGCTGTATTGTCTATTTGAAATCTCATCAATTTTAACTAATAGATTGCAGGATGATTCAAGTGTAACACTTGTCTTTCACAGCCAGTTACTTTTGTCTGTATTTTAATAGATTTATTTTTTAGACAGTGGGAAGAAATCCTGTAAGAGAATAAATGAAAAGTAGTTAAACTGTATATATACAAAATACTGTCAAGCATACAAATTTAAATTGGAAAAGGTAACTGAAAATGAAGAACCTTTAAGAGTTCTTAAAGAACCTTTAGGAGTTCTGCACAGCCACAATAAAAGCCAAAGCCACCATAGGTGTTTCAGGAATGAATATGATTTAAATATGGTCAATGCCTGCTTGGTTTGTGGTGTAGTTARGTAGCAATCTTCTGAATTATTTCGATTGCATTCTGCCTGTTCTACCAAGACAATAAGTAGCACTTTGGTTGCTGAGATTGGTACCATGATCACTAATATAAGGTACTGGTTGTACTGGCTGACCTCTGCTTTTATTGAATTAAGATATTTGCAGCAGCAGTCTCCAAATCAGGCCATATTACTGGACCTTAACGTATAAACTCAGACAGAMGTGCAGGTGTGATCTGCTGTTATACCTTTTCAGTGCTGAATCAGCTTGCCTCTATAGGGGGGGCACAGCTGCTCCACTGCGCTCAGTTACCAAATAAAGTGTGGCAGCACAGCACACCGAGCTCAGAAAAGGCTGGAAAATCCAACTGAGCTGCTCAATAAYGGATGGATGCTCCGTGCCAAACTCCCTACTACCATTTCTAAACTTTTTAGCCCATAAAAACAGCAAAACTGGCCTTCAGCTATATTTACTGCTGATGGAGGCACAGGAATTTACCCAAAGAGCCAACAACTTACCATGCCTTTTTCATTTTCCAGAGACAGGTTTAGAACAATGATCAATGTCCTGGGAGATGCGCTGGCTGCTGGGATCATGGCCCACATCTGCCGGAAGGAGTTTATCAAGGATGGYGACGAGGTAACTATGCTGTGAGCCAGGGTGTGCCAGGTGTGCTGTGTTAYGGCAAAGAACCTGCGAGCTCCCACGTTTGGTCCCTCTAGTTTATAACAGGGGTGTCAGAGAGAGGACAGATTTGGGCAATGTACTGCTTAGCAGAAGGGGTGGAGGGATCCTTTTGCATGAGGTCGTGTCAAAAGCCACTTGAGTTCAGGGCTTGCCAGCCAGCTGTGTGTRGCACACTGGGGATGGGAGCAGCAGAAGCAGCTGCGCTGTCCTGCAAATGCACGAGATGCTGGAACTGTGAGTCCCACACTCAGCACCCAGATCCTGACTGGCCAGTAATTCGTCCTTCTAAAAGTGTGACCAGCAATAGAGCAGGGTGACAAATGTCCTTGACTACTTGTATGTAGGGGGAGGTAAAGGTATCTATGAGTGTGTATATGCAGAATCAAGGAGTTCACACCAAAAACAACCACCCTGGGCATTGTAAGCCTCTGTGTCAGCATAATCTGAAGCCATCCTTACAATAATTTTATTTCCGGGCTAGCACAAGCACATGACTCCTTTCTAGACTTCATTCTCAGACATGCTCATGCCTTCTACATTTAATACAAGTCCTTCCTTACATCTTTGTTTTTCCCCCTCTGTATCTTATTTTACACATTCMTCTGTATTCTGTTCCTGCCTGCTTCCACTCCTATGCATTTTCTCCTTCCTTTTTGGCATGCATCATTCAGTCYTTCCTTATAACAGGAATGCCTCATGTCCTTCCTTCAATCCTTGACAAAGGAGATTCCTAATTCCATGAGCCCATCACATCTGAAGGTGCTAATCTCCAACCATTTCAGCTCATGGCAGACTCTCATTACTTTTCTTCCACAAAGAMAGAATAGTTCATGCAGGAAAGTTTCTTCATCAGGACTAATTTTCACAAGGCATGTTTCATTTCTGTACATCATTTGTAGTATTCCACACAAATAGCCAAGTTTTATATCTCTCATTATTTCTCCCATTCTACAGTCTTTCTGGCCAATCCCATTCTCATGCCTTCCTGCAACATTTATTTAAAATTCCTGCTCTTCCAAGTTGTGTGCAGAAAGACAGGCTGTGTCCTCTGAGGTACTTAGTACCTGCAGTAATTATTGATGACAGGATTAGGCCTGAATATATGGGTTAAACATTCAGCTAGCTACAAAACCCCTAAAATACAACCTATTGGTAAGGTATATCATCCATTAGAAAGCCAGAAGTGTAGTCTGAGCTCCTGCATAACACAGGCCTCCTGACATTTCACTGCTGTATTTAGAACTCAGTCAGAACTTAAGAAGAGATGTTTCAATAATATAAAATCGCTCCTGAGGGATTATTTAGTCATCTGTGATGAGATTTTTCTTTGAATCATGCTCTGTAACTGTATTAAAATATACTGCTAGTCTGCCATACATTTTGGCTGCATAATTTGTGCAGTTAGTAATGAATACCCAAAAGCCATATTTTCTCAGCTGCAAGCCCACCTCTTTTCTCTGCCAGTATTTACGTCTTACTTTCCCCATCAGAATCTGGTTTGATTTAAAGAACACTTCAATATTTAACTTATGAATCAGTTAATAAAATCCTCTTTATTTCTTTCAAAACAGTGCAAACTGAAGAGACAGGTGTTAGTTTATGGGGTTAGAAGAAAGACATAAAGCAACAACAAATGGCTTATTGGTCTATTTAATTGGACCCAAGAGCAAGTACTGCCCAGAGCTCAGCACACTGGCCATTGAGAGTCTGTACCTTTTGAACCGAGCCCTGGAATTCTGGTCTCTGTTTGCCCTACTTATATCATTTACCAATGGCAAGCAGCTGTTACCATGAGTGTAAGTTAAATGGGAGCTGTGACGGAATTTTACAGAGACTCCTTCACTTCATGCAGATGGTGCAAAGATGCCTTAGTGTATATGAGAAACAGCTTCTGGGAGTCTATGGAGGCTCTAGATAATCCTGGTGAATGTAAAGAAGTCCACAGGCTTTCCAAGTAAAAATTCCCTTCCTGTTGTATACAGCAATCAGTGGCAGTATTCCAGATCTTAATGCTTTTCACATAGGTGCCATTGATCTGTGAAACTAAGCCTATTAACATCCATCAGATTGTGGCTTACCAGAGAAATGGCTGTGTGAAGACCATGAATGAATCTCGTGGACCAGAAACAGTGAAAGGGTTTCAGCACCATATACCCGTACAAGTGGAGCAAGAAGAAAGTCCAGTGGAGAATCACACTAAGAAATCCAACAGTAAAGACCACTGCACTATTGAAATAAATGAACTAGAAACGAATGTGTGACTGCTACACTCAATGGTATCTCACACCCCAGTGACCTGATACCCAATCTCTACCTCACAGCTGGAAGAGGGACTCTTTGCCTCGAACAGGAAAACGTGGAATTATTGCCACCCTGCTTGTACTGGAGCTAGGAGACCAGCTGTGAACAGCAAGAAAGGCACACAGCTTGCAAGAGACATGGGCTTCTTTAGGTGGAAGACTTTAATACTGAAAAACTAACTAATGGACGACTACTGTTTTATTCTGCACTCATTGACTTCAATATAGTATTTGACACTCCTTTCGCTTCTTTTTTTTAAAAGTTTTTTTATTTGACCCTTTTTGATTTTCTAACCAAAGCCTTTTTTTGTCAATCTCAGTAATTATGAACACTGTATTCATGTAGAATTTTTGCTATGTGAAAATGTTTCACCAAAATTGCTAAAGGTACTAATTTTGTCTAATATTCACTAAATATAGAGTTTGTGCTTAGTTTTAGAACAGCAGTAAGAAAATCACATTGATTTCCTGATCTCAAGGGGTTACATCTATTCCTAAGTAACAATCGGAGCAGAGGGGAAGTGAAGTGTGCATTTGTGAAAGAAAGGACATTAAGGGAATTGTGATGGGAAACCTTCAGAGACAGGCAGTCAAGTGTGATACCTAACACAAAGCATTCCTAGGTCACTGCAGAGCACAGTTTGCCTTCCAAGTGCCAGATTTATTAACCTTTTTTTAACCTAACTCTTCAGTAAAGTCAGTCCATGCACATGCAGTGACAGAGGCGATGTGAGCCCTAATCCATAAGCATTGGTGCTAATGTGTCCTCTCCTGTAATCTATAGGCTGTGCTACTGTAAATATGTATAAACTCAAAGCTCAAGCTCATGAACCACACACTGCGTCCTAAGGGCAAACTGAACACAAACTGGAACCTGAGGATGCWGAGTAATAATGGGGTTTTGTGAGGAGTTTGCTGTGGAAACTGCCCCATTATTTCTCATAATTCAGTTGATAGTTACTCCCTTTCCACTATCTACTGAATCTTTCACTTACAGTAAACTCTGCTGCATATGTTTCCAATGTTTGTGATAGATAACATTTTTAATAAACCTGCCATTAAAAAACAGGCTGTCTGTGTACTTCTACTRTAAGTGTCTTCTTATGTCTCTGCTAAAATGGAGAGTGGAAGTGAGGAGACCTTTTGAAAAGCTGGGATTCGATCCACAGATTACATACCAGCTCATACCACTACMCTTTACATACGATATTTAGCTACTTGTGGCATAGCAGCTTGAGATAACATGTGCCTGGTATTCTAATATGCTCCTCTCATCTGTAGGGAAAAAATAACTGAGTCAAAAAGGACAATTTCTGCATTAACCTGAAGTGCTTCATGCATTAGTTCATTGCAGATTCAATGCATCAGTCATTCATGATTAGTGCTTTTCCTGGGCTGTACATGTTCACCCCTTCTTTGAGGGCTCCTGTTCAGACTATTTCTTATGTCATGCGCTAATTAGTTGCCTCAGAGCACTGYAGTATAGGTAGTTTAATTATCAAATAGTAAAGCCAGAAAGAACACACATACATCTTCTTTGTGTATAGCTCCTCAGAAATTATGTATTAATTTGAAAATATGTACAGTTGGTAACTRTTTTCCTGATTTGACCCTAGAGTGAAAACAACAAACACAGAACACAAAGAATAGGGAAGAACTGAAATGATTCARAGCAATTTGCTCCAGAACAAGTCCTGTAATGGACCTGCTCTGCAGAGTGCCATTAAAATGAGTGATTTGGGAAAGCTGAGGCTGGTCTGTGCCTCTCTGAACRGGCAGAAGCACTGACTGACAAACACGACATCTGATACTTTTCATCTCAGCAGCACTGGCAGCTCCAGGAGGTCCCCGTCATCCTTCCCCAGCTGTCCATTCCTCTCTGCACTGCCTCCCCTTCTCTCCCAGCTGTACAGATCCAATTGTTTACGAGGCCAGACAAAGAACCAGATGAGAAGTATCTTTAATTCAAACCAGTTCACATATGTTTTTAGCACAGTCCTACCAGACAGTTGTGTCAACACAAKTGAAGGGGTGACGCAGGGACAAGATCAAGCAGCCAGGGATGAATCAGGGTATGGGCAGGTGGAGAGGGCAGGGTCTCTGCATGCCAACTTTGCCCACAAACAAAACACAACGTGAAGTTTCAACTTCACACAGTCAATTACAGCTACATGAAGTGATACTATAATCCTGCCAGTCATCTATCACCTTACAATCACTTTGCACAGATAAAAATGATGAAGAAAGAGGCCAAGTAGATCCAAGATTTGGAATAAGCAGTTCCAAGCTAAGTAGTTTTGSAGAGTCTGCCCACACACCATGCCAATGTGCCATGGTCTGCCAAGCAGAAAGTGCTCCTAGCCTTACTACCACCTTCTTCCCCAGCCAGCTACAACCTCTGGCTAACCATAAGTGCAAATCCTTTTGCTTGCTTGCCTGAGACAGCTTACTTGGTCTGGCACTCTTCGGTGGAG
The DNA here is from genome assembly GCA_018881555.1 of Amblyornis subalaris. NCBI lineage: Eukaryota > Metazoa > Chordata > Aves > Passeriformes > Ptilonorhynchidae > Amblyornis > Amblyornis subalaris. Next base: position 2,297,476 of record JACAXG010000004.1, read on the forward strand.
TCATGGATCAAGAGGACTAAGTCAACTCTGGTGCTTAAGAAGCCACGACTTCTACAAGGAGAACTTCAGATGAGACAAAGCATCAAAGACCAGTGGTCAGTTGTGCTGCACAAGTCCTACACAACAAAAAAACCCCCAGTTTTGCCTATTAATGCTCTGACAAGTAGGTAATGTGGGAATCTCATGTGTGAAGGCATATTTTTATGGAATCAACAGGCCATTTTAAAATCAGCTTTCTACATTCAAACCCTATTCCAAGAGTGTCCAGTTCTGGTTCGCACATTTGAAATGCRTTATGTTTTTTACATTATAGCATTCGGATCTTTAAAACTTGGGGTTTACACCAATATGTGCCTCCCATTCAGSTGGGAGGAAGGCAATGGCCCAGTTTCTCACCTGGCCTTTATCATTTGTGGTATGAAATGCTGCTGACTAGAGGCCAAAGGCACTTTGGTTCTTTGTTCTGGTAAATATGTGTTGCTTAGYCTATTGTGACCTTGACTGGAGCATCTGACCGCTGCTGCAGGCATTCTRTACTGAACACAGGACATCACTGTTAGCTGGGGAGAGGCAAACACTGAAGTTACGATAATTTCCATGGTAAGTTTTCCTCCATTTAGCTATTTTCTGTGTCTCATGATGTGTGTTGTCAAGCAKCTTGATGCACAGTGCAATTAGGCTAGCAGTAGGTTCCATAACATATTTGTATGCATGGGTCTGTTCACATTTTCCAGCTATAATCACACTTCCTTCCAACAAAAATAACAAAGCTGTTGATTATCAAGTTGGAGTGCAAGYTTTGTGTTGGTAAATATGTTTCTCCTACTTTCAGAGCATAAAAACAAACATGTGACCTTTATAGTCTCAAAAATTTTATATTAAAAAAATCAATCAATCGACCAGTCAATCACTTATTACAACAGTTTGCATGGTATCATTTCAAGCATATGTGGAAAGAACATATTTCTTAACTGGCAACATTCAATCTTATTTTGAAGTTGCCTCCCCCTGCTAAACAGAAAGGGAATGTAGCCAATTGAAGTATACTCAAGGCACACTGAGGAAGAGTGTTGAGGAGGGAGAGAAGACAATTAAGAAAAGTGGTGCCTTGTATACAGGAAAGTAACCCAAATTAGCACATACTTATCAGAGGCAGTTGTTCTGTGCTTGTTAATTTGCRACTGCATTGCTCTGATGATACTACTGAGAGGAAAGAAGCTGCTTCAGATTGTTGTGGCATRAAACATCATTGAAGACACATTAAAACAGGTTCTTGAGGATTTTGCCAATGCCAAGTAAGTTTTGTAGCGTTGAATTGCTGTAATAAATCCTTGTGCAACAGTTACAACTGTGAGAAAGAGACACAACCAGAGCACTTACACATCCCACTAACTCCCCAGAGCTTCTGGCTGCCAACCTAAATACAGAAGTTTATGGAACTAAGAGAGTTACTCATATTCTCCGTTAGTCTTAATTGATTCCACTTAAATGACTTAATTGCAGCTAAGTTTATTTGTGCCACCTGAATACATATCCTAACATACAAATAAGATGATCTAAATAATTAGCTGAAACATTAAATTGGAGATGCCCTCCCTGCTATACCAGCAATTCTAAAGCGCTTAGAAAATACAGTAACTCTGTAACATCCCCATTTGATGAGCTCTCGCTTTCAATTCTACAACAAACATTAATTGTAATCCATTTTTAACAACAACAAAGTGATTTGCAATACTTTCAAAGCAGACAGAAAGCTTCATCGTCAAGCCAGATGGATAGCCTTGTAAATGACCTCAATCCTTTCTGTGCTTTCCATAAAAATGAGGTAACTATTAGCAGAAGGGGGTTGATGTGTGCAAGCRAAATGTGTAACCTGGGAAATGAACTGAATTTGGAAAACTCAGGCTGCCTTTGATCTTGCCCAACACTAAGTACTCCCGCGTCTGTGCCTCTGCTGAGCACCCAGGTGTTTTTACAGCAAGAACAGCCCTTTCACTACAAACACAGAGGCAATGAGCAATTGCTGTTYTCCCCTGCAGGCACAAAGCTGGCTGAGATCACAGCCCTCAGCTGAGAAGTAAGTACAGCGAGGAGAGAAAGCAAGGAAGGTTTTTCTACAGGGATGCTGCTGTTGCCTATCTCACAGTGGGAGAGCACAGCTTTTTGCAATAATAAATACCTGACTTTGCTGCATGTGGAAAAGAGGCCCCAGAACAGACTAATTTAATGCACCCATTCACTAAGGGCCGAGCTGCAGATGAAATACATGTATTAAAATTCTCAGTTTAGCCTGTGATTTCACCTACAACTAAGGAGATGAGAAATGCTCAAAATTACATTCCTCACTAACTACATTGGAGAATACTGATTGATATTTCTGGAATTTATAAGAGGGTTTGTCCCACAAAACCCCAAATAGATGAGATCAATAGAACAGGAAGGGTGGTCACTGCTTAAGGTCAGGGTCGTTTTCACTCAGACTTCCCATGTGATCTCATGGTCAAGTGACCACAAGAATGCAGGGTTTGCTTCCCATCTATAAACAGAGAAAAGGTCTGTTTCTAAATCAACAGGGTGATGCATGGTAAGGATAAATGAGCTGAAGACTGAGACAGTTATGTAACACATTAAAGGAGACTCATGATTACCTTGGATTAGCCACTTCTRTCTCTCTGGAAGCAAAGGATCACCACTCACAATATTCACAGGAGCTGCCAGGCTTCCGTTTYAAGTGACAGAACCTCAGATGCCATCATTTCTAAAGTAGCAACAGTTGCATCTCTGTTGCCTAGAAGATGATATACAGGAATGGATTTGGCACAGCTGAGCCTTTTGGCAGATTTGTGTCACAGGATATTTTAGAAATTTTACAGGCTGTCAAAGTAAAATTGTAGCAGTCTGTTATTGAGAGAGCGGTATTTTGGGGAATGTGTACAGAAGGCTTCAGAAAGACAAGATGGTGAGTATGGYAGGTGAAGAGGAAAAATGTTCAATCACTTCTCCTGCAACAGAATCAAACCTTCTTTCCCTGCTGGCTCCAAGATGAGAGAGTACCAATAGCTGGAGATGCAGGGAGGGAGCAAGGCATCCTTCTCCTCACAAAGCTCCTGTCCCCAGACGGCCACTAAAGGCAAGGCTGGAGGTACCCACAAGCATCTGTGACTCCCTTCACAGCTGTCCTTCCTTCCAAAGCAGCACAGAGCATTCAGTTCAGCACAAAAACAAGCAAATGTTGTTCCTGAAGAGTTTTCAATTAAATCATTACAAAACTCTAGACTTCCCATTCCACTGGGAATTACACATGTGCTCAGGTAGGTCACAGTTGTGCTTTTCAGGTTCCATCATAGGAGTGTTTGTTCTGCAAGGTAGAGAGTTCTCCATCTGTTGCTTTAAAAGCAGTCATCTTTCATCACAAAGAGGTATCTGCATTACATTTAGGAATTAAATGTATGCTTCTGTGTTTCTGCACACACCACCAGCTGAAAGCCAGGATTTGACCCACCACATGAAACTCACTGTAGTTAATTGTTGCTTTTGAACTTTCCTAAAAAGGATTTGATATCTCTAACCCACCCCACCCCCCAAAAGAAAGTATTTTAATAAGATGGAAAAAGCAGGGGAAGCAAAACAAGAAGTGTTTTATGTTCACAGATACCTAATATTCCATCTGCTACAAATACTGCATGGGCTAAATGGCAAAACCAAAAGAAAAACGAGACCGACCTTGAGATGTTTCATTATGATTTCATTGCTTCTGGTGGTTTTACTGGGTTTTACCACTAGGCTATTAAAAACATGTGGAAAGGATAGAGAACCAAGTCACACTGAGCATTTTCAACCCTAATCTTTCATCTTCTTTTCCATTTAAATACTTTCGTATTTCTTTAATATTTAATGAGTTTTCCTGAAAACAAACTCAAAGTACAGAGATTTGGGTAGCCTATATTGATAGTTAATCAGTATAATCTTTGTTTTAGAATGAATCATCCACTTTTTTTAATAAAAGAATTCCTCTGGCATGAAATCCTTCCTAACCAAGTATCTGGGGAGGGAGGAATCAGGATGGACAGGAGGGTATCAGTCCAGCACTGTGGTTGGATCTAGCTCTAGCAGGAAGTTCGGAAAGGAAGCTTAAAAGCTCTGCAATTGGGAGAATTTCCACAGTGACTGCTCTTTCTCAGCTGTTTTTTCCTCACTGGTGCTGAGCACAGGACTGATGTACAGCTCCACACTGCATTTTCTGCACAAGCTCTCCAGARTAAATGTCCCAAAAGGTATTAGAGGTGATCTGCATCCCAGACATTTKGTTCATCCCACAGGTGGGAACAACGTGGAAGACTGGTTGTTTTTGCCTGGTTTGGCATAGGAAGATTCACTTTGATTGCTCCTACCTGCTTTACAGAGAGAGTAGGAACAATCAAAGCGAGTCTTCCAGCGTCAAATCATTCAAGCTGTAGGTGATGAGGGTGCCTCAGGGTACAGCAACTCAATTCTCTTCAGCACATCAGTGAAGGGCTTTGAGTTTTATCCCACTGTTGCATTTGCATTAAGCAGACCCAAAAGAGAGGCCCACAGAAAGGGGAGAGATTTAGAGTGCTATTTAAGTAATCAAAGTTAATTAGAATCCTGTATAAAAGATAGAGCTTAAAATTTTTTTAAAGCTAATTCCTGTGATGACTGTCAATAAACACCCAATTATATCCCAAGTAACAAAATGAATCTCATTAATTTCTTGTCTGCAACTAGAGTTGAGAATACTGAAAATCAATACAAACCTTCAACAGAAGCAACGTTCTCAGCAGTATCATAATCATATGCTAAAAACAGATTCTGGAACTATCATGGGGAAAACTTGAGATAGCCTGTACAACTGTGCATTAAAAGAATCTTTGCCTGATTCAAAACCATTTAAAGAAGGACTTTATTGATGGACTGTTTAATGTTCTTGGATACTACTGAAGAATTTTTATGGAAATACTTTGTATACTGGATTAYTAGAACACATTTATCATCCATTGCCTCCACATATATCTCACAGCTGGCTGACTTCACAATAGCAGCATGAATCAGAGCTACAGGGCACATCAATATTTTCCTCACTAAAGGAAATGAAGTTCTTTAGGGAATTTACTCACTGTTCTTGTATTAGCAACATCATAAACCAATTACAATGACCTCCATAAATTAATCCCGTTAGAGGAGGAAATACCTTGAAAAAACAAAGCTAAGTTCATATTATATAAAACTCTATAGATGTTTAAGTTTTTAGGACAACTATTCCCAAACACAGGAAGCAAGACTCACCAACGTTACAGTGTAGAATAAAGTCAATTAACAGGACATTGGACTATATCATGGAAGCTTTCCAAGAGACTGCTTTCTATCAAAAATACTACTTGTAAAATATGTCTTTATTCTTATTAAATAAGAATAAATTTGATTACTATTTTTGTAAGCAAAATTCGCAAAAGTGATAGTGAACTCAGTCAACACGGTGAGAAGCTGCATCATGAATTAAACTCTTATTTACCATCAGGAAATACTGTCAGCAGAGAACAATCATGAAGTTTTGCTCAGGCCCCTCCTGCCTCCCTGCTCTGTGGACCACTGGGGAGCAGAAGAAACGGCAGTGGGGTCCCAGGAAAGAGGATACCTCCCATTCTCTTCCACTTTGTTAATGCAATTCCACAGCCTCAMTCCTGCATGTGCCAAACGCCTGCTCCTCTAGGCCCTGAGCCCGCTCGGGAAAAGTCGCCGGTATCCRTCTTGCACAGCAGCAGAGGAGGAGGAGGAGGGGGTTTGGCCACAGATGCCTCAGGAGCAGCCTTGCCAGCCCAGCTCTTCAGCACCTGCAGGAGTTGGAGGATCCTTTCCCCAACTGCCCTTTTAACGTACAATCCTGCAGGATTTATGAGAGGGAGCTAAAACAAATAATCTCCAAGTCCCCAAAGCAGAGATTCTTCTGTTGAGCAGATGCAGCAGCTCTTCGCCCCAGCAGGGCTGCCTGGCCCAAAGCCCCCAGCGAGGGGGGCAGCTACCARCCCCAGAGAGCAGCCGTGCAGGGACACTGTCCCACTGCCAAGGACACTGCCCTGCTGCCAGGCACCCTGTCCCGCYGCCAGGGACCTTGTCCCGCTGCCAGGGACACTGTCCTGCTGCCAGGTCTGCAGTCAGTTCCTCAGGAGCTGCCACTGCTTCCCCAAAGAAAGCCTTTGCAGCCCCCCTCTGCCGCACCACATCCCCCCTCAAATTTCATCCATAATTTTCCTTTGCAGGGGTTTTTTTCTTTTTTCACAGAATCACAGACTCATAGAATGATTGGGTTGTAATGGTTGTAAGAAGATCATCTTGTTCCAACCCGCTGCCAGGGACATCTTCCACTGTACCAGGTTGCTCCAAGCCYCATCCAACTCACCTTGAACACCTCCAGGGATGGAGCAGCCACAGCTTCTCTGGGCAACCTATACCAGGGCCTCGCCACCCTCACAGTAAAGAATTTTTTCCTAATATCTAATCTAAACCTCCTCTCTTTCAATTTGAACCCATTCCACCTTGTCCTGTCACTACATGCTCTTGTAAATAGTCTTGTCCCATCTTTCCTAAAAAAAAAAAAGTAGTTTTTAAATGACTTTTCCTCAGAAGAGCATCTATATATTGCAGAAAGCACTTCTTTTTCAGTAAACGTAACACTTAGACCCCGAACACCAAACCACGCCGTATGAGGCCCTCGAAGCAAGGCAGGACCTCTCTCACCACACSCGAGGCCCTTGGGCCCGCCCCTCACCTTCCATCCCTCCCTCCCACATGGCCCGCCCCAACTCACCCCTCCTGSTAGCCGAGGCTGGGAACAGTGGGATCATGGTGTTCTTTGCAGAGGGAATCACAGGCCTGCATCTTGCCATCGGGAAAGCCTCGGCCTCGTGCCGCCTCCCTCCTCACAGAGGGGCCGCCATGGCCGCGGCCGCTCCTCCCCTCAGAGCCGGCGGGATGGCGCCCGCTCCGCTGTGGGACCTTCTTGTCCCTTTGGGTGAGGAGGAGCCCTCCAGTTGTGTAAATGTGGGGAGCAGAGAGAAACAGGCTCCCGGCTCCAGGCTGAGCCGCGGCCCCTCACAGCACCCCGCCGCGAGGCAAGGGGCATAGCCCCGTGTGGGGAAGATACGGCTATCCCGGGCCTTTTCCCCTCGAAATCCCCAAATGACAAGCCCTGGGATTATTCGGAGGGGGGCGGTGTGGGGCAGGAGACGGGCACTGGGTGCCGCAGTCTTCGGGAGGGGATGGCCGTGGGGTGAGGATCCCAAAGGAATGGCATGAGAGGGAGAAGGGCTGCASAGCGGCCTGTCCACATGGCAGATGCAGATGGGCTCCGTGCCCACCGCCTGAAATAAAAGCTCATTATCCAGGGGCTATTTTTGGCACCTGATTAATTCTTTATAGCTCTCATGCTGCATTTGTACTCCTGTTGCTGTAAAAAATCATAGCCCGGAAAAATCCCGTTTCCCCCCATTTTGTGCAGTATCSTCTGTAATGAGGAATCATGGCTTTTAAAAGAAAAACAGCAAATAAACCCAGACCTCAGTCCTGCACAGACCACACAGGAATACCAAGCATGTGCAAAATGCATATTTAGGAATAAAGTTGCCAACTGAATGTTTTAGACTTAAAGTTTTCACTATTCATACATCTCTCTCAGCATTAAAACCTTTCTATTCTTCAATTTCCCAAATCCAAGCAAATTACAGGAAGAAAGTTACATGGAAACAACATTTCTGTTGCCTCTTTGTGGCCTCAGAAAAGGCCAACTTCCCAACTCCCATTTTCACTAAAGAAAATGATAAAATTAGAGCCTGTTCCTGAGTCCCGCTCCACACAAGGTCTGAATTGGACTTTTGGATTTTGGGTACCACCCACAGTGGTAAAAAAATATTTACCCACAGTAAAAAAATATGTGGGCTTAGTCCCATGGACTTCTGACTRTTTCTCAGCATCTCTCATGGAGTTTCTTAAGCCTTTAAAAGAAAGAAATAAACTACCATTTTGGTTTGACAGTATTATGTCCAATGTTATAGATGCTGATGATACCAGACAAGCGAGGAATCAGGCCTGCAGTTCTCCCTCATCAATCTCTTACAGAACAATCAAAGGCTCTTGGGGCATTTGAGGGTTTTACTGGGGAAGAGTGGTAGTTGTTTTTTTTCCTGCTGGAAGACACTGTTCATTTGAAGTACAGATTCAGTGTGCAATTATTTTGAAATAAACTCAGATAAGGGTTTCCTACCTCCACCTGGTCTATACTATACACACCTTAAACTGTAGGTGGGTCTCCTTTGGCAAAGGCTGCTGCTTCCTTAAGAAGAAGTGTGTGTATACTGAGATTTTGGGCTTGATGCTACAGGTGCTAAAAYGAACCTTCATCCCTGCATTCACTGCATCAGACTCTCAAGGGATTCAAAGAAGTCTGAGGCACCTGACTTTTCACAGAATCGTAGTCCAAGGGACAGAAATTTAAAGACAATAGAACAGTTCTCCATAAAACTGTACAAATCTGYATATTTTCAGCTTGTTCAGGAGTTTAATAAATTGGTCTCTTTCACCAAAGCCTGCCAAACTTCCACTAGTGTTTGCTGGAGATAGCTAATTGACTTGAGCTACACTCTGTAAACATTTTACATAAAAACCTATCCCAGCAGTCAGCTGGAAGGCTATTTTATTGCTCAGCTGTATAGGTGATATTCACAAATCTGTGGGTTTTGCAATTTTTAGGGCCAAACTTTTACTTTTTCAGGAAGCAATCTTTCCTTCTGTGATTAATGATTGTGTTGAATTGTCTTAGGTAGGAAACAACAGCTTGAAATTACTGTCATGTGCTATGGGAAACCAAAGGGAGAGTGTGGAACTAGATCTTCAGCAGGAAAACAGCTGGTAAAAAATTAAGCCAACTGTGTTTCCAAGTAAATCCTGGAATGCAGTATGCAAAACAACACGTGTTCAATCAGAAATCCTCAAAAGAAAAGACCACTTCGTCAAGCAGATTAGCTGCCTCAGATGAGGGACATTATAACCAACTAAGAAACTTGTACTTCTGTAGGTCTTCTTTTCCTTGGTTTCCTTATTTTATATGATTCCAACAGGAGCTGAGAGTACTCAACATCATAAAATAGGGGAGGCTTTGAGTACAACAGCAGGCACTGTCTCCAGACTTGAACTAAACAAGGAAATTTCTCTTGACACTTGACAGCCCACACTCACTTATCTCTTTTATGTCATTAGTCTCACTCCTGACTCTTCATGGGAATGAGATACACTGTGAAAAATTCTACCACATACACTGAACTTCATACTGTCACTCCATCCTCTGATCTTTGGAGACATTCACCCAACTGCCCCATGGGCAAACAACTGCGAGACAGAAACTTTACCAAAGCTCTGGAAAGCAGACATACAGATTTTATATATATATATATATCTTCACAAGAGCAATTGTTTTATCTTAAAACCTTTCTAAAACAGGAATATACTGCAGGCTTTGGCAGTAGAGATAAAATCTTATGGGATCCAGCCTTATTTTGTTTTTCTCATCCAAATATACACATTGTTATAACAGAGGAATAGTTGCATCCAGAATTATTACTGCTTCTTGATGACCAAAATGCCTCATACACTGCTCTGCACATGAAACTACTGCAAATATCCATCTCCCCCAACCAACAACAGCTTCTTCGGGATGGAGGAAAAGACAAGAGGCATAAACATGGTTCACTTAAAATGCAGTGACAAAAATGGCGTGTGAAGGCATGTGTTCAAAACAGTCCCATATTGTTATTACAGATGGAAACAGTGAAGGAAGAGAAACAGAAGAAACAAAAGCCAGCTTTTGTGAGTTCCAGAGCAATCCCTTATGATCCTGGGTCTTGTATAAGATGATTTGGAAGCTTTGGAAAGGCATTCAGGGACTCTCCCTGAATAAGGCACTGAAACACACTGTCTTCCATGAGCCTGGCCCAGTGCCACGACAGTTCCTGCGTAATTCATTGCACGTTTTGCTAAGTGTTCTCTGTGTATCTGTATAGATATATACACATAGACATATATGTATTTTTCCATATGTTTTCCTGCAAAACAGAAAAATAAAATACATTACATAATGGAATACAGAATTCAAAATAAGGCAAACTTAGTACCTGCGACATGTCACATGTGCTCCAAACTAAACCAGAGATGCATTGAYTTTGAAGTTATAGGTACTCTAAGTCTGTAGATATAAATTATTTCTTGTTTAACAAAGTTTTCATATAGCCCAGCCAGGAGGTCTAATGTTTGRCTTTCCGAGTAGCTTCTGCCCTTTTCAAGCCCCATCATCTTTTAAGCTTATTAGCACTATTCCTAGCAATTCGTTGTGTCATTCTCAGTGACAAAATGTTGATTAGGGATGACAAAACTATTTTTTTCCCCACCCTTAGGGTTTAGAGCTCCGGAAGTAAAGAGGAGTCCTGAACCTCATCATCTTTGGACATAAGATGCTTAAGAGATGCAGTAAGCAGATCACCATTCTTAGGAAAAAATGCATATTCGTCAAACATCATTCTCCCTGCATATCTTCTCCTGTAGTTGAAAAGAGATTCAAGTAGAGAGACTATACTTTTAATAAGAAATACACTAAGTATAGCATTATCTTCCCACTCCAAGTGGTCCGTGACTTAAGTACTGCTTAAAACAGAGGTTGTAATCTTAACGCCACATTTAACAGACACCAGTGGGTCTAATCTTACTTTAATTTGTCTAAATTTTTTATCTATTTTCAGCTAACATGTCTTCTGCATCAGTAAGCTTCACAGTTTGTTSTTTGTTTACCTTTTGGACTAGTTGCTTGAAAGTATCATGAAATACTTTTTCATTTTTTCTTATAAGAATTAGTAAAGAARGACCTTCATATTTAACTATTGTTTTTGCTGTGGCTATAAACAGAAGCCAATAAGAACAGTCCATTGCTTCTGATAAAACAGATCTATACTGTTCCGTTTTACAAAATAATGTATTTTCAACCCTTTTTGATTTGTGATTCCCTGTCATGTTTTAGTGGAAGTCTTTGAGTCCAGGGTTCAGACACTCACTTGTTATGCTTCARTCATGTGTGTAAATTGGAATTATTTACACAAGAGTCTAAGAACTTGATTTAACTCAACTACAGTTGTTACCTCCCACGTGATGGGATTGTGTGAGTTCACATTCTATCTCAGTTCTTCTTCTTCTTCTTCCTCTTCCTCATCTTCCACTTCCTCTTCTGAGTCATCCTTCTTCTTTGAACTGTTGCTGAATTCAAGGTTCCCTTCAATATCCAGTACCTGTAAGTGCATCAGGTTTTGGAAGGTACTTTCTTTCAGTGCTCCAACTGCAATCTTATTAAACCTGTAAACAAACAAAAAAGGCCCTCCTGTTAAATCCATTTTTATAACCAACATAGAAATAAGGAGACTAAGAGGAAACCATCTTGCAGTTCCTCTWACTTTACAAGGACCCAAGTTACTCTAAGTTTACACTGACCCACAACAGCACTCTAGAAGTGCTGACTCCTCTCGATRGGGAAAGTAAAAAAAACCATAAAATTGGAATTCCTCCCCCACAAATTCTCTCTCTTGGTATTCTGCTTTCTCCTTCCCAGACAGGAAAGGCATCTGCTCCATAGCCCACATTTCAAAGTGTAACTAATTTTTCATGACATTCTGTGTCATTCCTTGATAGTTTAATTCTTCACCTACAAAACTCAAAACACTGGTACAAAGTATCCCTTCAGAAACAAAGCAACATACAATAATTTTTCAGCTGTTATTTGAGTTTCCAGGAATCCAAATAAACTAATCTGCATCTTAAGAACCTGTCACAAATACTTGGTCTGTTACTCTTGAACACGCTTAAAATTGTATCCTGTGTAATATTCCACATGTGTATTATTGTTTCACAGCATTGCAGTGATTAATGGCCTCCCATTAAAAACACGACTGATCTTGGGTGGAGTTGCCTCCTGAATATGTTAGCAAAACTGTTTTGAAAATTCCTTTTTTCTTTATATAGAAATATAGAATGTGGTATGTGGTTTCTGGTTCACATCCAAGCATTCACTAAAATCTCATAAATGTGAGCAGCTGAATAGACAGACTGCTCTAATTTACACCAGACTTTATAATTTTATTTGCTTGGTATGGAATCACTCATCCAAAAAGGTATGCTCCAGAACTATTCAGAACTACAGGGCAGTGTAGTTGCATACATACAAAATAAGACTGTATTTAGTCTTGTGCAGCCTAGGCTTTTTGAACACATCCTTTGAATCAGCTTAATCAAATATTCTGTAGGGATTCATAAATTACTTCTAATTAATATTTTCAATAATATAATATCAGATTAAAATTGAATATATTATATATATTATATAAGGGTCAGAGTCACTTCTTGTGGTATAAATCTCTGCTTAAATCAGTTGTTACTRTGAGTTTACATTATATGTAAAAAAAGGTCAGTATCTGTCATCTATAAAAACAAAGTCTTCATCCAACTGACAGTGGGAAAAACCCCAGCAAAGCTCCTAAACTCAGTCACGTAACTGTCACAGATGTAACTTGTCACTTCTTTCTGACAAAACTATCAAGGGAATGCACACAACTCCAAGATTAGTCACACACACCTCACTGGAGGGGGATTTTGTCAAAATCCTGGGCCAAYAGACACAGGCAAAGCTGTACGTCTACAAGGGGACTGTAAAGYTTTGGCTCACAGCTGAGAATTGGAATATGACATAATGTCAAACATTAATTTCCCAGAATTACTGACATGCCCAATCCATTCTAATAAATATAGAAAAGACAAGCTCTCTAAATAGAAAGAGCTTATTATGTGTATCCAGGTCTTTTCTGAGCAGATGAATATAGTTTTATCATATATTACTATAAAACAAAGATGCTTGTTKAAAAAGTTAGGATTTTAAATACTTTCTGAAAAGTAAACAATTTTGAAGTGGATGAAAAAGAAAAAAATCATGTGTGTTGAAGTGGAAASTTGACCTTACCTGAGGTAAATCCCCTTTATTTTGGGTGTGGATTCAAAAGCATTCTCTGAAACCGTCGTGATCTTGTTGTTCTGGAGATACAGATATTCCAGAGATTCTGGCAGGCCTAATGGAATAGATGTCAGCTGGTTGCCAGCCATGTCTAGTGACTGCAAGGAAGGGACAACAAGGGGTCAAATAAATAACTGAAGTTAAATATTGGAAACACTCCAGAAAGAGATCTAGGTTTGAAGTGATATTTATTATTGCATAACCTAATTTAATCTACCTCTAATTTGCATCAAGGTRAGTGTGGCCAAGACAATTCAACTGTCTTAAACTACTACTGAGCATTCTGATTTCACATGATACATCATGCTGGTTTGTTTCAGAGTTCCAACATTTCTTTATCTCTGTCCCCAAGCTTTAGCCCATGTCTGCCTTAAGTAAATTAAAAACAGGCTGGGTTTCAGATATGCATCAGAATTCCTTGGAAGCTGCTACTGCAAACACTTCGCTGGCTAAGGTTAGTGATAAGTACAGTTACACATAAAACCATCTGAAAATAATCTAACATGGAGAACGTATGAAGACATCAGGACAAAAGGTCATGATCATTTCTCACATTAATTTTATGCAAGAGAATGGATCAATAGAAATGTTATCCTGTATTGTAGCATTGTCACAGCACCAACCTGACACACACTAGTTACACACTATTCAGAGCTACGCTTCTGCAAGCAATTGTCCTGATTCCAGTGTTTTTATTCCTCACATAATGCCAGTCTGGAAAACAGTTATCATAGAATCATAGAATTGTTTAGGTTGGAAAAAAGCTTTAAGATCATTGAGTCCAACTGTTAACCMAGCACTGCCAAGTCCATTATGTAAATGTCTCGCTCTGCAGTTGTAGAGTCTCCAGTGATTTCCATGGAAACAATGAGGACTGAAGCATTTACTGAGTATATGCATGATCAGGATCTTATGGGATGGTTATTTGCCAAATTCACTCCAGTGCACCAACTCAGAAACCAATTGCACAGTTAAACACTCAATGATAAAAAAGATTSAGCTGGAAACAACCACCAGGCAGTAATGCTGTTCCAAAGAAAAGCAACAGCCAAAAATGCACCAACAGAATTCGAAGTCTGTGCTATTATCTGAACTCTGTTTAATATGAGCAGGGTTTGCTGTGGGGAGATGCACCTGAAGGGCCAGGGTTTGATTCTCCAGCACCTTACTGTGGCTTGACGCTGACTACAAGGCAGTGACAATAGAACAAAAGCACCACGAAGCAGCTGTGAATCAGGCACTTTGAGAAGGAAAGCTCATCATTCCAACCAACAACTCCAGCTGCTTAACAGGGCTCATGACCCATTTTTGTTTGAAAATAAAACAACCTACATTTTATTAAAATACTGCAGAAAAACAATCCCAGCATCTGTAATTTTCAACAGCTTCTTCCTTCCAGACTACTTTGCATGTTAGATATATTTGCACATGCACACCAGTGAGGCACCAAACAAATGCAAAATGTATTAATAAAGCCATGAACCAAATCTGCAGCTGATGAAAACCAACAGCTCTACAGACACTGTTGCTCCATTGCTGATTGACATTAACTGAGAAACACGCTATTGGTTATTCCCAGAAACAACAGAAAGGGAAATGTTCATATAGCTTAATGTTAGGATTGTCTGAAAACACACTGGGGGCCAGTGTGACATATGCTCCATGTCCTTATCCCTGATCTGCTCTGAGAGGTGCAYACTTTGCCTGTACAGTGACCTGACCATATGCACCCTCCATGGCTGCCATATGACAAAGGYAATACCTTTCACTGCAGGAAAGGGGCTGTTGCCTAAAAGGAAATGCAGACAAATCCTTCAGCCAGCATAACAATTCTGAAAGGTCATTTTGCACAGCACAGATGTGATTGTTCCTGCCTGCCTTATGGTTTGTGTTTAACTTTCTCCAACAATTAAGCAAATGAGAAGACTGCTTATTGAATCCAGACCTCCAAGCTGCTCCCCAGGTGCCTTAGCCAGCTGAGCTGCTAAATCCTACAGCTTGGCTTGTCTGACTATAAGCTGATGTGGGGGCTTTGAGAATTAAGAGTGTTTTTGTTTATGCATTCCTTCCTCCTGCTGTCTCTATTCAGAGTTGATTTTAAATCTTTTGGGAGACGAGCTATTTGAAAGGCCTAATTTCAGCTTTAATGACAACATTCACTAATGTTTTTCTGAAAATATAGGACACAGTCAGGGTTCAGAARCAAAGCTGTCTTTACATTTCCCAGAATTAGCGATCCATGGTGGACCACTGCCCTGGCCAGCAGTGGAAGGTAGCCACCTCAGGCACAACAGCACATCATTTCTACTCTAGGAACAGCATGTGCAGCACTTACAATGCTACCCCAAAACATGAGGACCAAGCCCACCTAGTATTGGTGCTACATAATTTGGCTTAGGCAGACAGATGAGGACAACAGCATCACTAAAACAGTTAGAGAAGGTGATGTTTCTACCTGAAGACTGCTGAGTTCTCTCCATGCTCTTGAATAAATTGAATTTACTTTCAGTTTATTGTTGCTCAAATACAGTTCCCGCAGTTTTGTCATCCCAGACAAAGTCCCTTTTGGGATGATGCTTATCTCATTCTCCTTCAGCTTCAGAATCTGCAAGTTCTTTGGAAAGCCGAAGGGCAGCATGTGGAGATTGTTTCCAGAAAGATCCAAGGACTTTAGTTGCCTCAGTTTACGGAAGGCCTCCCGATGGATCTGGGGACTTTTGAGCTTGTTGTAACTCAGGTTCAGCTCTTCAAGGAAATAAGTGGTAGCAAAGTCATTCCTGTTAATCTCAGAGATCTGGTTATGAAGGATCATAAGTGTCTTCACTCTCCGGGGCAGCCCACTGGGAATCCTTTCCAGCATGTTGTTGTACAGGTGGACAGTGTGCAGCTTCTTTAAGCCCTGGAAGGCTAATGGGTGAATACCTCGAGCTTTTAATTTGTTATTGTGCAGCAGAAGGTACTCCAGGTTCTTAATTTGGGTCAAGACATCTCTGTCAATCACCTTAATTGCATTCTTCTCCAGGTGGAGGAGGACGATGTTTCGAGGTAAACCACTTGGGATTTGTGAGAGGTTATTGCTGGACAAATCCAGATATTCAAGACTAGACAATTTCCTTGGGAAAGCAGGAAAGAAAACACTCTCCATTTAGATTCTGCAAGGTGAAACAATAACCAGCTTCCCCTAGGATTTTACAGTCTTTGCTTTAGAGTCTTTTTACCCAGCACGGCTCCCACTGCTGACTGCCCTTTTTTGTCTCATTATGTGAGTGATATGGACAGCAAAACAGGGAGCTCCCTTGTTGCCAATAGCGATTAGAGCTAGGCAGTGCCACTGCTGCCCAGCCACACCAGCAAGAGAACATGCCAGAGTCCACACACATCCAAACTGCMACTGGGCTGAGGCCTGAGATCAGTTTTGCAGTCAGTGTTCTCTCATTTGATACCACAGAGAGCAACATATGAGCAATTTCGCTGAACAAATACCACAAAGAAGGTGCCATGGGAGCACCATCAGAACACAGAATTTAGCTCTTGGTTTCACAAAGCCTGAGCATGAGTAATGTCTCTCTCTCTGAAAGTATATATTGAAACCGAAAGGCAGATCTGCTTTCTAGGTGATGAAATGTTACTCTTATGAAAAGCAGAAATGCTAACTCAGAGTCCTAGGTTAACGTAGTGAACTTCTCCTGACCCTCCAGTATTATGGAAGTGAGTCAGGGCTAGAGCTGCTTTGTGTAAGCTACTGAATCTGGATTCCACAGTCTCAGTTGAAGCTAAATTAAATCCTCAGACCAGCCACTTATACCAACTGGATGTGGATCAATGGTATTATATGCCAAGACTGAGGAACCCTGTATTCCCTTGTATTTCAAGTCAGTTTCTCAGTTCAAATGAGAGTTTTAATCTCCATGACACTACGTAACCCACTGCAGATGACTAGAAAGTTTTCAGGGAACATGAGRGCTAATGTGTTACAGGCATTACTTACTGCTTACTACACTGCTATTCACAGCTATCCAAGCACGTTCTGAATGAACAAATATAATCTTTGGGTAAAGCACTTCACTGCTGCAGTTTGTAAGGTTTCCCCAGTTTGGGAACATCTTAACAGAAATTATATGTCCAACATGACCTGCAGGTGGACTCAACACAGATACAGTAAGCAACTAAGGGAGGTTTCTGGGAGTGGGAAATGGAAAAGGAAAGCAAAGTTTGATACATTTTCATGTCTGGAGCTCAGGAARGTTTACAGAACTAAATTATGGGCATGACTGACTATATAACCTGGATTTTCAGGCAGAGCAAGGGCAGCACTCAGTGCAAGCAGAGAAAAAATTGTTAAATTTTTGAAGTGCTAAGTCCCAGGCTAAATCTAGGACAGCCAAAGGCTATTTCTGTTGCACCAGTTTGTAGCAAAGCCTTTGCAGCCATCTGGCTCCTGAGCAGCACCACTGCATCCCTGCCTGCTCCAGCAACCACCTGCACTGGGGTACAGCTGGGCCAGGTGAATTCACAACTGTGTGTCTGTGGCTGCTTTCAAGTCACCTTCACAGAAACACAGAAGTGGCTTTAGTGAAGATGAAGGTCTGGCCGTCACTTCCAGTGAAGTGCCCTCGAAGCTGGAAAGTCCCAAATAACCTCACCTTTGACTGATTTGGAAGAACAGAGAGTAGCTTTCAGTGTTGTTCTAGGTGGCTTTTCGCAGAAGGCACTTAGTACCTGGTGTGACTGGGTCTGTGGCAGTCAGGGAGTGCTGCAGTTTGATGTTCAGTGGTGTGTCTTTTGTATAAAACTATTTTGCAACCACTCATCCAGACCTTTGCTTTTGAATGGCAGCATCTGCATCTAAGACTTAGCAGCAAAATGCGTAACATCATTCAGCTTTGAATGAATTTACTTTTTACTGTGTATTGTGTTCAGTAAATGTACAACAGTAAATGTACAACAGAGGAGGCAGACAGACATGGAGGTACAAACTGCACATCTCAATCTCACCAGAACGTTTCGTTGTCCATTCCTTCATTAGACAAGTAGTTATTCTGTAAATACAGCTCCCGCAGACCTGCAAGTTCACTGAAGGCTCCTTTGGGAATCTTCTCCAGCTTGTTGCTCTAGAGTCACCAGAACCACAAAGCACGTTATTTGGCATGAATCACCACAACATTTGGGTTCTGTTCAACTAACACAGGCAATTAAACTTCAAAAGGGCTAGACATCAGATATTTCAGGGAGCACTATAATGTGATGGACAGATTGGACCAGATTCATGTGCCAACTAATATAATGTAGAAACCAACACAGACAGATTTGGCTGAATGTCTCAATGAATAGTAAGAGAAAAAAATCATACCCAAAGTACACCTTTTGGTTACTTTTGGTCCACTGTTGGCTGCCTCTCATTTCTCATTGTTCTGTTTTTTTCCCAGTCAAAATATCAAGGTAAATGTTACTACTGACAGATGGTGCACTTGCAAATAAAATACTCATTTCTCTGCTCATCTCCTCTGCCCTTAACTCAGCTGGGGACAGGAGGGAAGGAGCTGAGTTCAAAGTGTAATCCTCGAAGTGTGAGACCYTTTGGGGAGATAATGATTACCTATAAGTGTAAAAAAAATGCAGGGGACTTGTAAGTTCATGCTTTGCAGAGAAATTACAGCAATTTAAAGGATCAGACTGGTTGCCTTTACTTTTCTTYAAGCTGGAGAAGCCTGTTCTCTAGAAGACTTTAACAGGAATTCTGGTGAAACCTTCAAGGGAAAAGAGAGCTGGGAGGCAGCACAGAGCTGCCTAAATCCAGGGGCTGATAACAGACTCCAGGCTCTGCACGTCCAAGGAGCTGTCAACACTCGGAGCAAGCGGACCCAGGACTCCCATCGCTGTGGCTCTCCCATTGCTAAGGYTGAGATCTCCAGCACAGACATGATGAAGTGTTTTTATCAGAATCAGATGACATGGAATTAAAAATGCTGAAGAGTAGTTAATACCACAACTTCTGCTATTGCACTATTGCTGGAGGAGTTGTAGCAGTAGAGAATCTCTGATCCAAACTGAATTGCCAGTTCAGTAGCAAGCAGGAGACACTGAATCTGGGAAACAGTGGTCTCTGTGAAATGAGTTAGTGAGCAAAGCCAGTACACAGTGGGTGAGCAGTTGTCAGGAAAAACAGCAGCAAYGGCAAACTTAACTGGGAGGTCATGGAGACATGGCCATGGAGAATGATGCACCTTCCTGTTCTAATATGTATTAATATTGTTCTGTGCAGGGAAGAGACCAACAACACAGCCCCACAGGAATTTGCAATACATTTCCCTGAAAACACAGAAAAGCATTTCTGTCCCCTGTGAGCATCCTGGTGTTTTGCAAAAACACACTGTTACTTATGGACAAAAAGGAAGGACATGGGGACAGCTGCTGTTGAGAATACAGCAGATACAGAGACTTAAAACGGGCCTGGGGATGTTTCCAGGTACAYTGGAATGTCTTGGCTGTGTGGTCTGAAACCCACACACACGCAGTACTTTGTCACAATCCTAAAGGATTACAAAACTTTGCTGTCATTACCTGTAAGTGTAATTTATATAGTGCTGGAGGGAGATTCTTTGGAACATACTTCAAGAAATTGCTGGACATGATGAGTATCTCCACGTTTTTAGAGCCATTGAACATATTATCAGGTAACCCAGCGTCTGAAAGTTTGTTGTTATGAAGATACACAGACCTGTTGGAAGGAGATAAAAGATGAAGTTCAACAGATAGGAAGATCTGGAGCTTTTGTTTACTGAGACAAAGCTAGTTTAAAACTTAATTTCAATATTTTCTTATTTCCTTGAGATAATTAGATCTGGTTTTAAAATATGCCCTTTAATTTGGCAAGGGATATAGCAAGGGATGCAAAACCAAGTGGTTGGCCCCAGTACTCTCTGAAAGTTAGGTCTATTCAAAATCCAAACCTGCATGTGAATACAAATTTCACAAGCAGCCTTATTGTCCTAACAACAAACTGAGTGCAAGCCTGAGACTGTGCAGTACTTTGAAACACAGAATGTCAGTGTGGTGGCCTCATTTGAGAGGGTTAGAATTCATCTCTGTTTAACAGATACGCCCCCAATTTTAACTTCTATTTGGAATCGAATCTGGGCTGCTTGGGCTTCCAAAATTAACCTGTAAGTGTCTTAAGACAGGACCATCTCYTACTCCTCCATTCTTTCTGCTCCCATGAAGGCTGGAAATCCCCCAGGAAGCAGTTTCTCTCCTACTTCTAGAACTCAGAATAGGATATTGACAGAAAGACAACAGATTTACTCAGTCTGGAAGATTTGGTTTTTAATGAGCCATTGGGATCAAGAGACAGAGTTTCTTATTTTTCCTTTGCCCTTCTTACTTTTAACCTTTTATATTCACAGAAGAGTTTCTCTGATMAGATTTGCAAAAATGGATTCACTCCTGCACAGGTTTCAGTTCTSTACAAAACAATGTACTCCTATAAAGTTTTTCCTGCTTTTCACTGGCTTAACTGCTAAATTAATTCGAGTTCTTTTTATCAAAAGAAATTACAGGCTTTTACTGACTTTGATTACCTCGGCMTTTTCTGTGTTAACCCCAAGATGCAGCCGACAGCTAAATCTGTAGACAGGTTAAAACTGCAAAAGTATCAAAGTGTGCTTTTTTAACTTGTTCTTGCATTCTCTACCAGCTGCAGAGAACTTGGCAACATCCTTCTGGAAGGAAGGAAAGGCTCAGTATGGAAATACAATCGTGTGATCACACACTCCAGGGAGCTCAGAGCCACACTGAAAGTACTGTTTACCCTGCATGGTCRGCTGTACTTTTAACTCACAAATATTTGCCTTTCTGAAAAACTTGCTCTTCAAATAATCAATCTGAGATCATGAACTCTGTTGGGGGCAAACAAAACAACTGAAACAACTGTGGTAGGATTTTATATGAGCAATCTTGGAAACTGATGAGTTCCTATTTTGATTAAAATTAGTGTTGGTATAGGAAAGTGTGAAAATCACTTCCGAAGAGTCAATAATTTTAATACGGAATCAAAACATAGCAGCTTCTGCACCTCAAATTAAGGAAAAAAACAAGTATAAATCTAGCTTCTTTCTTCACGAGATATTGCCAGAAATCTGTGAGTGACTCAGCCCTTTCAGCTTCCAAGAGCCTAGGAGACTAAAGGCCCAGGAAGTACAGAGYAGCTCCAGCTCTCAGTGAATTCAATGGGAAAGGAGAGTTCTTCAGTTCATCACAGGACCRGGCTGTAGGGGCTCAGCTGGGTCAGCTATAATTAACTGCTTCCAAACTTGGCTGCATAAATTGCTCCCAACAGAGTTTGGGATGTCTTTGTAGGATTTGGAGGCTGCAGTGTTTGTATAGATTACTCAAAACCCCTTTAGAAAAGCGCATATCTCACAGGAGGTGGTCTGTGTGCTTCTGAGTTTGAGATGGATGTGCTGCTGTGGATCCAGATGAGAAAATCACAACCTGAACCTAGCAGAGACCTTTGGCAGCAGATCTGGGGTATAAACCACTTCTGAAGGTGCTGAAGTGCTTACCTTTAATAGAATTGAGTTATACTGCACTGAGTACTGTACTCTCCACCTGATTTTACTTTTAAAATCTAATGGACTATAATAAAACTAGAGATTTCTAAACAGTTAATCTCCATTTTGAGAAACTAAAGCTGTTCTTTTCAACTCCTGATACACAAATAAAATGGGGACAATTTCATTTTATATTTGCAAAAGTGTCTGGCAGCTAGTAAAAGCCCTTGGAATGTGTTTGTTTGATTTTTCATGCTGAGAATAACAAACAGCTTCTTTCCAAAAACACAAGTGGGCAATAATATAGTTCAGCAAAATAGTTTCTTATCACCCACCAACTRCATCCGAGCAGAGGCAGAACACTAGTATTGTTTGACTTCCCAGTCCCTTACCTCAAGTTTGGTTTCTGTCCAAATGTGAGCCCATATATCTTAGTGAGATAATTGGCAGCAAAATCTGCACTGATCAAGGTATTGGGTAGGAATTTTGGAGCCACTGTTAGCTGTAAAAGAAATATACAGGGAAATTCCAATTAAATGCGACAAATGATTAACCAAGTATTAGACCAGCAGCAAAACACTTGCAAATTTATCTTCTCTAAACAGGCAAAGATAAATTAAACTGAATGTAGATTGCATGAACAAAAACAAATTGTCCTCACTCACTAATCTCTCCAGGAAGGAGACAGACTTTTKCTCTAAGATATGAGAATGTTTGTTTTGGTTGGAAGGGTCCTGTCTCTTTTTGGTGGAAGAAATCAAGAAATTGTTATTCAGAGAGCAAACACTTTGCTTATTATTGTTCCTAATTCCTCAGTGTGCTGTGCCAAAAAACTCCAACCCAGCTCGCAGTGACCTCCTGCTTATTCTCTTACGAAAGTGCRTTGTGGAGGGGAAGTGTCACTTCACACGTCTGTTCCACTGCATCCACTTACRATGATCTCTGCAAGGGGGATTCAGGCTCCCAAAGAACAAGAATGCTTCTGAGCCAAATGATGGAATATTGATTAGGACTTCAAAGCAAAGACCTCCTGTACAGTGATACTTTGTTCAATAAACAAGTGATGTATCAGGAAATACAGAAAGGCCCTGTCTCCAAAACTTTATAGCTGACAACAGGTATAGGATTGAGTGTTCGCTCTTGGTCTGTTGCTATTTTTACCAATCATTTTAAAAGCTAACCCTAGAAATGTCTGCATCTGAACAAATTRGAGGAGTGAAAAGTAATTATCAAAAAAAGCTCAGTTTTACAGAGCACAGAGGTAATACAACAGCCAGGTTCACTGTGTGGCTGTTAATAGCAAAGTCATCCACCTAGAAACCAAGAATACAGTTTCCAATCCAGGCTGGATGGAGGACAGTTTTCTGGAAAGCATAAACCCAGAAGCTTTATGCATCAAGATAAAGCCCTAGGGAAACAAATTATTAACACAATGCTGTAACAAGAGATGATCCTTGAGTAGAGAAGCAGAAGACACTGAATTGCAGTGTGCAGCTGCAGCCACCCTGGTTACAGGTATTCACTACAGTACTAGGAGACCACTCAGTGTTTTATGTGCACTCCAAAGGGCTCTGGAGAGAACATCTTTCATAGGGAGACACTGAATTCTTTGTCATCTTTGAGATCAGTATGGGAAACTGGGGCAATGGAAGAGATCTGCCTTCTAGCCTGAAGTTCATGGAATCTGTAAAGCTTCTTCCTCACAGCTGTTTTGTGTGAAACAGAACCTGGTCCTTTCAGCCAGCAAGGCACAGCAAGACTCACATGACRAGAAAACACATTTTTCAAACTTTTATTACCATAAAACTGCAGTTGGTTATGAATAACAGTGTAAAACCAGAAAATATGAACACTGTGTGAGAGAACAGACACTTAATTGGAGAACTGCCCAACCCAAGCCTTAAACTATGTATTTATCTAAAGAGTGCCTATACCCCTCTCTACTGCTATGTCAAGCATTGATGAACTACGTCCATGAACTTCCAATTTACTGGACTCATAAAACAGTCTTTAAAAAAAAAAAAAGAACGTACATTATTTACTGTTTTTCATTTTCAGCTGTCCCAAAACCTCCATCCTTAGTCTGTCTTCAGCATTTAATGGTCACAAACACAAAAAAGATCCTTCCCACAAATCACACTCCTATCAGTTTTTCCAGATGGTTTGTGAGCAYTGGAATTAGGCATTCTGCATATTACTGCAGTTGCCACAGTACTGCTCATGGCTGTAGTGGTAACCTCTCACCTCCTGATCCAGGAGATATAATTTCAGGGAACTGGATAAAGGCACTCATCTCAGACTAAGAAAGTCTGATAGTGCCTCAGAAAGAAATAAGTCTTTACCATGACATAATGACAATTCAGACACAGGAAACAAGACTTAATCATTTTCATACACGGTGGTACATTAAAGCTTTTCTCCAGTCAATTAGGTCATAACTTTTATATAAAACAAAGGGCATGGCTCAGACATGTGAAATGAGAGACATCAGAACCACAAGAAAGAGGAAAGAGAAAGAGAAGTTTAATCCAAAAAGAGTTTTCATTTGCTCAGGACTTTGCTTTGGCATTTCAGCACTTGGTCATGAGACTGATCTTCACCAATTACCTGCTTGAAGGATTCCTGCTGGATTGTTTCAAGTATTAACAAAAATAAAGTTGATTTAAAGAGTTTTGTCTGATTTATTACCTAACAAGAAGCAATCTGCATTTCTCTAGCTGAAATTTCCTTGCAACTTTACTGCTGGACCTTCCTGTCCATAYGGCAGGGAGTGTTTCTCCACTGTTAACTAATGAATTCAGAAGGTTAATACAAAAGTTATTACCAGTTTTGAAACCAGTTTCCTTGCTTGGATCAAGCTTTGATAAAAACAGAAGTACTGGRTTCAGGTGAATCCCTTATCACTTTGAGGATACAAGGAAATGTAAACCTGTCACCAAAATCACGAGCTTATAGTAAATAATAATGACAGCTCAGGATCTGGTCTATAGTTTGGTGGAATAATTTCTCTTATTAACACRGCTTACTGTGCATACTATGTGAGARGTACAGAACATGAGGCTGCGGTGAAAAATTGAAAAGGAAACTACAGCATCCGCTCTTTACTTGAAGTACTTGTTACTCACAAGCCACAGAAGGCTTTTAGTCTCTTACATTTCTTTTCTTTGACCAACTATGCCAGTTTAATGAAAGATGATTTAGCTACATCTGATGGGATCACAACTGAAGATAAAGCAGCATTAAGATAATCCATAAAACAAGGAGCAAACTACCAGCAAATCCCTGCTCTCCTCCAGACACCACAGTAACTTGATCCACAGTGTTTCCTGCTGCAGAGGAGATGCAGTTTGAAGCCAATCTGGTTTGTCCTGGCTTGTGATTTATAAAGAAATGTGTTATTTCTGTTGGTCCACAACTTCTCACTATAACTACTTCTGACATTTGCTGATGTTTGCAATTTCTTTTGGGATTCTTTTCTCTCTGCAGTAAGGCCAGAAAAACCAAACACTTTGTTTTGTTACACAGGGAAAATCAGAGTGCAAGGTTCTGGAATATTAGTCACAGTCTGGCTTGTTCCTTTTTATGGAGTTATTTACTGCCAAGATTGTTACATGAAATGGTGCTTGAAAGGGAGAAAAGAACACAATGTTACTGTACTAAGGAATGGGTTCTATTCTCAATCACTCCATACAGAAACGTATGGAGTGATTCTGGATGTGTCTTGGCCTGACTGAAACCTGAATGTGGCCACATGTATTTAATCAAAACATCAAATGGTCCCAGATTTTAAGAGGATAATAAAATGTATATAAAGACATGCACAGAGAGAGACAGAGAGACAGAGAGACAGAGAGGGTGGGATGGAAGGGCATGATTTTTGTAGACAAAGAAGCTGTGTCTGATGTTTTAACATATTTTTCTGTGGATCCCAGTTTCTTCTGTAGCAAATATTTGTGGACAATCACTGGGGATAAAGAAAGCCATAATATGAACCACCCAGATGTAAAGGTTTATAAGAAGCTATTTCATTTCCTAGCCTTGGCAGGAAAAATGTGCTTCTGTCAAGATATCCAACCTGGGTCATTAATAGGAAAGCACCTGGTATCTTTTCCATTAACAAAAGAAATTCAGCTCCTAGCACTGCAGCTAAAAGAATAAATTAATGACTGGCACAGTTTCTTTTTTACCCACACATACTGTTTGGGGGTTTTCTCCCCATATTAAACCTAGTAAGAATAGGAGTCAGGGAAAACTGGATAGCTTTTTACAGATCTTGATGGCTCAAATCATTACCCCACAGTTTATTTGCATGCAGGCAGGAACCAAATCTGCATGCAACTGATCCAAAGCCTACTGAAGACAGTGGTAACTTATGCATGCAGGAGTTCTCTGAACCTCGCTACACAAGGGAAACCTTTCACCARGTGCACAAATAAATAAGTGTTCAAAATATACCTACTGCATGTGCAGCCTCTAAATTTTTCACATACTGATTGTCTTGACCTTAGATGAACCTGSATTAGAATATCACTTTAGCACAGTTTTACTAATGTAGTATGTACATTTTAAAAGAATTGACAACTTGCTTGTTTAACTTTCAGAACCCAATTAGAAGAGAGCTCTGAAAGGCTTCAGAGACTCTTACCTTGTTGTTTGCCAGGTACAGGTAATTCAGGTTCTCCAGATGCTCAAATGCTTCCTCTGGCAACCCTTCAAAACAGGAAKAACTAATTAGTGACATCATCACCTTACTGCCTTTCTGAGTGRAAATACCAGAGGACAGCTTTCCCTCTCAGTACCTTTCAGGTGAGATTGAAATACTTTTTATTGCCACTGAAACAATGTGACTCAGACCTACTGTTGTCTTTTTTTTTAAATGAAAAAAAACCCAAACCCATAAACCAAACCAAACTATATGCACTGTTAAGAGCAATGGAAGACTGTCAAGAATCCTGAGCAWACAAGGCCTGTGGCCAAGCCCACTGGCAGGGGTCAGGTACAGAGCTGTGTAGATCTGCTCTATAGCTGATTATCAGTGCTTGCAGCAACCACACTATCTGAGAACTTTCTCGTGTCATTTGCTTATGATTCTGCAAATCTTTTTTCTTGCAAGGACATAATCTGAGGTTGCTTAATGATCAGATCAATCTGATGTATGACTATCTTGCCAAAACAACCCCAGTATCTGCATGTCACAACCCTTCTCTTGTTCTACTCCCCCACAATACAAATACCCAAACAGCAACCAGCTCAGAGAGCTGGTCCAACTCAGGGCTTATCCTCTCCCAATACTTATTAATTTTCAGCTGAGTCACTCCGCATCCAGCTGATCACGCAAGCACAATTGCTGTCACAATGCCTGCAAGTAACACTTTCACCTGGCACTTAGATAACCCTGAGTCAAAGGTGAAGCTATTTCCCATGTCAAAACACATTGGAAACTCAGAGATGCACTGAAGCTTGTGAAAGAAACATGAAGGCCCAAAGGTATTAATGTCAAAGGCTGAATATCTTAAGCACAGCCTTCCCCGTGCTGTGTAAGAGTGCTGTGCCTTGGGGGTCATGGATARTATGTCCACATTCTCAATACAGGCTGTTCTCTATCATTGCAATAAAGATTAAAAGAGCATTCAGATCAACTGGGTGACACAACCATTACATCTTCTGTATCCCATATCCTCCTGTCTTACTATCTACTCCAATTCCTCTGTTTCTTTTGCTTTCCCTACTAACCCCTTGTCAAATTGATCTAAAAGACCAAGCAAGCAAAACCTGCCTACAAAAATCAGAATAGTTTTAGAAGGGTAGAAATGTCCTTATTTGCAATATGTACATAAATTCATACCAAATTTGACAAGCACGAAACTGGACTAAACTGCACTGAGGGACTAGACTGAACTAAACAAGGTCATTCAGGAGGAAATCATTTAGCATGTGGACGTTTCTGGTTCTCAAGTGCATTGCATAGAAGTGCCTGTGGGACCAGAGGGAGTTTCCTGGATGAGATCTCACGCCACAGTACACAGAGCTGCTGCCAGGTCTCCTCCAGTGGTTCAGCAGGGCTGCATTCCTCTACACTGAGTATTGTGTTTGGGATGATAAAGTGTCTCCATGATCTGTGTGATGGCCAGAGGAGTGAGGCTCACAGTGAACCACTCCAACCAAGCCAATCCATCASTCTGACCTTCCTTATCAGCTGTCACTGGCCTCATTGCATAAGCTGGTGTTCTGGAGGCACAGGCTCTGTCCACCCCATGGCTCACCTTTTGAAGTCAGCCTGTTGTTTTGCAAATTGAGAGTTTCCAGTCTATAAAGACGAGCAAGCTCTTCTGGAAAGATTTCTTCTATTTGGTTATTCTAAGAAAATGGAGAGTATTAATCATCAGCAAAGTAATCCAAGAAGGATCCCAGTAAACCCAGACTGTGAACTTCAATAAAATCTGGATGTGAACCCACCACGTCAAATCCTTGTCAAGACTTCTCTCAATAATGAGCCAAACTCAGATCTCAAAACCAAAACATCCAAACCCAGCAGCATTTGAAAGCCTGACTTCTGCTCATCTCCAGGAATATCCAGCTTATGCACCAGTAGCACACAGAGTGTGATTATGCCTGGCAAGGCCCACAATCCATCTGCCGCAGCCAAACCTCRTAGCTGCAGCAAAGCATTTGCTACAAGGTTGGCATGATGGATTTCCGATTTTATTGCTTCTGTTATGCATGGGTTGTTTTAAAAAACCACTTTTCACAGGCGGGGAGCATCAAACTGGGCTCACTTTCACTGGTTCTGCTGTCAGGGGTGACTGCCATCAGATTTTCATTAACATGCTGACTAATATTTTGACCATTAATGAGTGGTTCTAGTTTTAGCATCTAGGAGACCAGTCAAGGACCCACTGTGCCAGAAGCCAAGCCAGTACACAGAAAGTGACAGCTGCAGCTCCAAAAAGCTTCTTTTCTTTTGGCAGCAGAGGCAGGAGCCATGGCTAGCACACGCCTGGGACAGATCTGCTGAGGAAGGTGCCAGCTTACATTACAGTTTTTCTAACTGGAAAGCTCTAAACAAAATCTGCATTTCATCCATTGGACAGAATTGGCAGATGGGACCAATAAAGCAAAAGCAGTTGGTTAAGGGCCAGGCACTGAAAACCTGAACTACTGCCACTGCTCCGAGGAGGCATGGCCACAGGGCTGCCACCTCTGGCCCTTCAGGTCTGAGAATGGACACCTGCCCGAATGCTGGTCATAACTAACAGCAGAGCACGGAAACCTGCTTACAGTCTAGGACATCCCGATTCTTCTTTCTGAACCTGGAATCTCACATCCTTATGTGTCCTTATCGAAACAAGACATGAGGTGTCTGAASTGGAACCATTTGCTGCAGGCATGACATCAGTGTCCCAGCCACAGGCAGCCCAGCACCAGGCAGTGCCACTCGGGGGGATGGGTGGCATCGGCTATGCCACACCTGCTCCCTGCTGAGTCTGTGTGCTGCAGGGAGAGGTGGGACACTGGGGGACATGGGCTGGCCCTGCGTCTGGACTGGTTCACTGTGTCTGCACCACCTGAACTAACACACAGTGCTGCCCAAAAAATTCTCAGTCATGAAGTCATTTAGCCCATCTTCATAAAAGACACCTCAAAATGAAAGGCCTCCACCAGAAACCGTTATTGTTGGTTTGGACAAAAATTCTTCTCAGGGAGCTGTGAGAGAATGTGGAGAAAAATTCTTTATCTTTTCCCCTCCCCGGATCTGTGGGGAGAGAATGCCGATAACCAGCACRTACGTCGAGCTCAAGAGCTGAGCCTGCTGCACCTGCTGCTCTCGCCGAGAAGCCGAGGAGGGGCTGAGGGAAGGAGCGGGGTTCAGGGGAGGGATGAGGGCACGGGAGGCGATGGCTGCGCCCCCTTACCTGCAGGGAGAGGTGGTTGGTCAGCTCCGGCAGCAGCAGCGGGAACTCCTTGAGGTCGATGCCGCCGCAGTCCACGACGCCCTCCTGGGTGCAGCCGCAGTCGCGGGGGCAGGCGGGGCCGGGCCCGGGCCGCCGCCGCTCCGGGCCGCCCCCGGCGAAGTCGCTGTCGGCGGCGCAGCCCAGCGCCAGGAGCGCCGGGAGCCCCAGCAGCGCCAGCAGCGCCCGGCCGCCGGCGGGCATCGCCCCTGCGGGCCCGGCACACGGGTCAGCACCGCGGGCCGGCCCGGCCGAGCCCCCAGCACCGCCCGGCCCGGGGCCAGCCCCGCCGCCGCCTCCCCGCTTACCCGAGGCGCTTTCGGGACTGGAAACCAAACTGCCCGACCGGCGGGTCCCGGGTACCGCCGGCGACCCGGCAGCATTCCCCGCACCGTCCCCGACTCCCCGAGTTATTTATTGCTTTTTTTTCATATTGAGAAACGCCACATGATCCCACAGATTTATGAAGAGGTTATGCAATGTTAGTTCGATGTGGCCGTCGGTCGTACCGTTCCCTGCAGTTTTGCATAGGGAGAAACTCTTCTCGTTAATTAAACAACAGAGGCTGGACAAGAGTGGCTCTCAGAGGGGCTGCTACACGTGCATGGAACAATAACAAAACCTCGTGGCTACTGAAAACAAAACGGGCTTCCTATGGATTTTGGACAGTGCTGATCTGAACCTAAGACGCCTGGCTAATGTTCAGCTTTTATCTCTCTGGCAGTAGGTTAAAATAATCCAAACAGAAGTTGAGTATCTACTGGAGCAGCCAGCTGGCCCTAACCCAGCCCCTCGGTCCCACTTGCTGCCATTCTCAGATTTCATACATAAAGGTTTGCAGTCAGGGCTGGTTATGGCTTGTCGTTTATCCTCTCAGCTATTCTCTACACAAGTATTTGACAGTGATGAGAAAGACATAGGCTGATCTTTTATGGTGAAGAGTCATGATGGATTCATGACCTTATGAAATAAGCACTCTGTTCACCTCTGTCAGCCCAGATTCCTTCTTTGCATCAGAAACGAGAACCTCACAGGGCCAGACTGGCAGCTGTCAGAACTGTGTGTCTCCACTTACATTCATCCACAGGTCTTTGCAGCTTTGCTCCAGGGGCTCTCACAGACTTTGGGTGCTTGGGAAGCACTGGAGAGATCCTGCTCCCAGTCACAGTCATGAAAGTCTTAAATAATTTCTTTAAACACTGACTCATACTTGAAGAAATGGGAGCAGGTGGGACTAGAGGGCAGAGCATCTCAAAACACAGATGCTGGTTTTGCTTTAGTCCTGGTCTTTCCTACAAACAAACAACTGGGTGATTTTAAGTATTTATCATTGCATGCTTGATCCCCCTTCCCCCTGCTCCACTATTTCACAGTTTCCATATCTGTAATAGCTGAACATAATGAAATTAATCTCTTTTATAAAACATCCTTGTATGGCAGCTAGATATTAATAGAGAGATCAAAATTGGCCATATGAGTATGCCAACAGGGAATTAGTAAAATCCTTAGTATTTGGTGACCTAATCTCAGAAAATATTTCAGAAATCTTAGAGAAAATCATCTCAGAAAGTATTTCAGATCTCTAAGAAAGTATTTTTCCTATATAAGAGCTCATTGTTAGAGATACTTAAAAAGGAAACTATAGAAAAAACCCCTTGTTTACAACCCTGTTGTAACAATATCAACACTGTTCCCATAGCATAGTTACATCATGGTTGGTATCAGGCTCTATAGATTTGCAACATGCTGACTTTTCCACATCTATTGCTGAAAATATGTTAAAAAATTAACAGGAAATATTCTATCTATTGCACACTAAGATTTTGAGGCAATCTCACCCCATTAACAACATGCACGTGTCTGCTACAAAGCCTTTGGAGGGAATGCTGCTCTAGCACAGTGAGACACTTTGGATACAGGAATATCTGTGTGCATCTGGAGTGCAGGCAGTAAAACCAGCCATGATTGTGATTTTCTTTTAGTTCAAAGAAAGTCTGAAGTAATTCACTCCATTTCAACTCATTCCCATGGGCCTGATTCAAAGCCTTACCAAGAAAGCTTCTAAAGGAGTAGCTGAAAACCCACTAGAAAGAGTCAGTCCTCTTCCCTTGCTGTAGGTGGGCTTTGGATCAAGTCATGCCACCCAAAGGCTGAAGTGACACTGAAACCAGCTCAGGGATTTCTGTGGCTGCATCTTTCTGAGTCCAGACAGAACTGATACCTGCACTTTGGTGCCTCACAGCACCAGAGGCAGAGTGCTACAAAAGGCACAGTCTCAAGAGGTAAACTGAAGTTTCAGGAGTTACTCAATGCTTCTCAGTGATTAGTTACCCCAATAAACAACAGAATCGCTTTCAAAATATCTCATCTCTGTTACCTCTTATTCTCCACACACATTCTCACAGGATACACACACACAGATGGGAAAAACATCCACTGAAGGAGAGGATTCTCCTTCGAAATCAACAGGTTAACTGAGTTTGTTACACTGACTATCCTTGCTAAAAGCTGCAGCTGAAAGGCAGGCTGCTGCTGCTGCAGGCTGTCTCACAATCCAGCTTTAAAAAAATAGAAAAACTCACCTTTGCTGTCAGAAATCAGATGAATGGAGAAGAACATTCTCTTGCCCCCACAGGCTCCCTCGGCTCATGCCATGTCAGTTACATGCACTGAGCTCAGAGCGAGTCTCCCCTTTCCAAGCCAGATCCTTTCCAGATGTGAGCAGCAGAATTAAGAGAGAGTAACAGGCAACCCTCTACCAGCGAGAGCTTCCTGCACTTCCCAACGAAATCGGAGAGGAATTTTCCAAAGTCACCATATGGGAAAATGTGAGTAGGAAAGAGGAAGCAGCTATGGTCTGAATATAAAGACTTGGGAAATAAACAATCTCCCATTACTTTTTGTCAACACAGTTTGCAAGATCCGTGAGCGAAGCCAAAAGCCAGCATGCAGGAATTGGCAGGAGAGAAGCAGAGACGGCGGGTGTGCTTTTGCATTTCGTTGCATTGCACTCTTACTACATCTTTGAATTTAGCTGCATTCAACCCAAAATCTGAATCCCAGGTGGGAACATCCTCCCATTCTCTGGGGGTCTGGTTCAAATTAGCTAGGAACAGACAGATCAGCAGTTTTTCCTGCATTTTATCTCTCCCCCCATTAACTCTCTCTGCTTTGCAACACATCAGCTTCAGGGACCAGGGATCAATGAAATAGCCTGAAACTACAAATGTCTTAGAGGCAAGGTCCCCAAATTTGCTGCAACACCCCATCTACCCAATCTCTTTTTTATCTTCTCTGCCCCACTTTACAGCACTAACAGCAGAACCTTTCACCAAACACAGACACAGACACAGACACACACACACACTCCAGTCCAGAAGCTTCACATTTCTTATTTCCCCTCTCTTGGTGAAGGAACAGGAACATACTGTTGGTAACAGTGTGCTCCAAATGCAGCAATAATTCCAAGAAGGCAACACAGCTTTTTGTCCCTGACAGCAGTTACTATATTAAATATAAAGCCACCTGTTTTGTGAATGTTCCAAGTGCTCCATACAGTACCTCCACAAAACCTGCAGGAGATCTGTCCTCACCAAGAACACGACCTTCTTGCTGAATTCCAAAGAAGGGATACTGATTCTTTCCTCTCCACTCCAGCTGAACTAAAGTCTAAAGCAATTAAGTTATTTCCTCCCTCTCTTCATCCAGGCTTATATCAACTGGAACTGATCCCCCTCTGTGCCACGTGGAAGTTTCAAAAGTTAGAGAGGGAAGTGTGTTTTTACTGAAACAAAAATAAAAACAAAACAAAGCTGGATGCTTTTTCCTAGTGACTCAGAGATCCAGGACACATTTGCCTGCTACCCTTTCTGTATTACAGTACCCTGAGTCCATACAACAAAATCTGCACAGTTTTGCCAGAAAGGAGAAAAACTGTGCTTATGCTGGGGGACCACTGCATGTTACCCCAGCCTGCACATAGAAAGGAGGAGGAGTAGGGGGATTACCTCACTCACTATTGATGCCAGAGCAGCCCATAAGGGAGAGGAAGTGAGCAGCATTCACCCTCTCCCAAAAGCGCATTTTTATCTGTATTTTTGCTGTGTAAGTATAGTGATTAGCTGTCAGGTAGCATCTAGAGGAAGTACAGGACATTATAAAAGCAGGGACATTGTTTCTTCTTTAGTGGGGAAACAGAGGCACACAAGTGTCAGACACCAGATATCCCATGYGCAAAGGGAACACACCCTTACACTATGATACAAATTACTTGTATAGGCTTTTTTTTTTCCTCCAAGATTTCATTCTTCCACATCTTACTCTTCTACATCAACAGAACCCAAACTCACAATCCGCTTTTCTCCAGGCCCAGTGCTGCATATCCATCATCCACACAAATTCCCAGAAAAACCAGAGCTGGAGTCAAATCTATCTAAAGGTCTTCTGACTCACCACTAAGCCAAAGGCTCTGCCCTGCCATGGTGTATGGACTCAGCAGTCACTGTTTCTGTTCACTGCAGCTTTCTGGAGCTTTCAGAGCAAAGGATTTCCACTGCAAGACTCACAGCACAGAATTAGCTGCAGGAAACATTTGCAGTCAAACTTGAGTCTTCATACTCTTGCATGTTTCCTGCTGCTGGGCAGGAGTGGTGGCTGCAGCCTGCAGGAAGAAACATTTTCAGGTTTAAAAACTGGAGCTGAAGACTCAGTTTAAACTTTGGTATGATTATTTCTTCAGATCACAGAGATGGCAGAGAACCAAGTCCTTGGTCCTGGGGCAAACAACTGCTGGGACAGTTGTGACAGTCAGTGTGTGCCACAACATAGCCCAGTGCTTTGCAAGGGGCCTGACACAGAGCACCCCGTACAGGACACAACCTTCTGCACTGCCCAGCAGTAAAAAGCTCCAGTGGGGGTCAAGAACAGGCTTGAGCTGCTAGATTTCAAAGATACTCTTGCAGCCCTCAGCATGAAGCCGTGTCCAGGGCCAAGCTGCACTGTGCTGTATATTCCAGTGAGACCTGCTCAGCTCTGACTTTGCAACTACTGTCACTATCCTAAATAGGCTAAATTGAGATGTGATGTGATAAAATCAAATAACAGATACACCAGTCAAACAACAACATGGCAGACAACAAAAGGTATAAGCAGATCCATTGAAGCATGAGGTCCAAGAACAGTGGTTCTACAGGCATGATTTCACTTGTGATCTGCATGGAGTGAGGCACAAGATACTCTGGAGATTTAAGTTTTAGTTGTATCTTAAAAAGTAACGAAATGTTCTTTACTCTCACCTTTAATTATGTGATTAGGACTCTACAGAAATACTGGCATTCCTGAGGTGCTCATTGTGCTGATATTGTGCCTTTATTTGAAAGGAGAGAAAAAAACCCATTAAAATTCTTTTAAGTAACTTGCAGTCATTTTGCTTCAAAAAATGAATAATCAAAACACAAGGAATAAAAGGGGGTTTTGTCTCCAAAGCAGGAAGGGAAGTATTTTTCAAACCTAAGAATTCACAACAGAGCCTGGCCATGAGCCTATTGGCATCTGTGTCTTGATCCGAATGAACTTTGAGATGTCTGTTCTCCCAGAGGACATGTACTGTTAAAAGAAAAATTTAAAAATCCATGACTGCTTTTAATCTACCTGAAATATGGGATACAGACACAGCATATTTTGTACTTGTTTTATACTACCCATGTTTCTTTTAGCCTGCTGCATCATTATTAGGACATTTCTATTCCTGTATCACAGTATATAACCAACATTTCCCAGAAAACCCACCCAGGGCCATACAAAGCCATCTGCTTTCCAGTCAGCAATGAATTCTTCTTACAGATACAGGGTACAGAACAGCTCACACTGTCACTCCAACAAATTACGCTGCTGTTTATTTAAGTAATAAAGGCATTTGTTCCAAACAGTTGGGGCTTTTTCCAGCATTTGTTCTCCACATGTGGTTTGCTTCCTCAAGTGTTGATTTTTCATAGTTAAGAGACTTTTCCCTGCCTTTTATCCACCAGGCTAATTGCATTCTTACTCGTTTCTGTTTAACGAGAGCTGACATCCCGCTCGGTGCTCTGCAGAACAGGAAGCGATGTATTTCCTGTTCCAAGGAGGTAAGAGTTTAATCTGACCTCAGATGAATTGGACATATGGGAAATGGACAAAACCAGCCTTGTGACTATCTGCATTTTTTTCTATCCTGAGAGGGAAGATGTAGTCAAAGCCCTTTATCCCATCTTCCTGCATCCTGAAATGATCTGTTGCCCAAAAAACCAGCTCTTTAACCCATCTGCCACGAGCTGTGCTCAGCTGTTCACAACATCTTCGCTTGTGCAACTCGTCTCTCTGCTGCTTTCCAGAGGGATCCCACACTTGGGATCTGGCTTCACCTGTGTACCAGGACTTGCTGTACACAGGTAAAGCCACCATGACGCCACCTGCCACACTGTGTCACACCTGCAGTCACGAACACCTGTACTGGGCACGTGTCACACCCCCAGGAAGCTACTGAGGAGGTGAGGTCAGCCCCATCCACCAACCTCCAGCTGCAGTCCCAGCCTCCCCCCCGGGCTGCCTCAGCTGCCCGTGGATATGCCCTCTTTTATCCACAGAGAGCTCTCCTGCATATATCCCAAATCTAGAATTTTGCAACAAATACCTACTCGTTATCCTGATCAACACAGAAACTGGGATCTCTTGAAGTGGCACATTTTCTTAAGAAAAGGAGCCACGTTCTGACCCTCAGCTTTTCTTCTAATGACTCAAATTAATTGTAAGAAAAGTAGCAATCACACTCTTGGTACCATAGGCATTTTCAAAAGGAAGTGTATTTTTCTGCACTGAACCTATTTCTGATTAGGCAAAGCAGCAGGGTGAAAACACCAAACTCAAGTAAAAGTTTAAAAATAAAATCTGTGCTCTAAAACCAAAGCATTCACTCAAATTCCTGCAAGCCAGATCTGCTGAGTCAGGTATCAGCTCTGTTCACTGGCTCCAACCCTGACAAATCATTTGCTTCTCTTACTTTTTTCTTTATAATGAAAATTCCAATCTGCAAGAATTACGTGTATTTGCAAAAGAAAATGAAGATATACCTCCCAACACCTCTGGCTATCAAATGATTAACACATTTATTATAGCTGGGGAAAAAAACCAAACCAATAGCTGCGAAGGCTATTCACCAGAGCCCACGAAGGAAGAACAACCCTCCCAAGGATTTTAATGTCTAAAGCTGAGATTTCCCCTCATGTGAGCTGGGAGTCTGAGAACACCAAACCCTCTGCCTGGAAGATTATATTTTTTTTTTCCTTTACACAAGGCCTTTGAAACTAAATATTAAAACACTGCTCTGTTCAGTGACTGGCCACCTCTTGGTATCTCTAGCTTCCTTTCTAATTCTGCCCCCAAGGAATCCAGTTAACATAACAATTGCAGTAACACATAAACTTCATTAAAAAGGCTGATTTAAAGCTACAGGGGATTTTAGCTGGAGAAGAGAGGCTTAATGCTGCAGAGCATTAGGGAGTGAGAAAGAAAACTTCTGTAGTAAGATTTCTAAAATGGTACAAACTTAGGTAATGCTTTGAGTTATGCAAAAAACAACTAACAAAACTTAGTAATGTCAAAAACTGCTCTGTACCACAGAGCTTTGCCTATTTCCTCCTGAGAGTAAATTTCTATCCACTGTAAAGTTTATTTATTCAAAGTTATCATATTCTAAGACTTCAGAATTTGGATGGATTTGGGATTTCTAGAAAAGATCCTCCTACACCTCACTCCCAGAAAGATCAGGGTTTAAAGGGTTTAAAGAGGAAGTATTATATTTAAAAATCACTCAGCAAGTTATAACACAAAGAAGGTGCTGAAAGTGAAGAAGGAATACAAGACAGATATCTAAATAAGACATTCATGCTTAGATGGGGTAAATACACAACTTTGTCCTTTACTCCATGTCCTTAAATCCTGCAGGAGAAACACAAGGCTGACCAGTTCTAGCTGCAGGCTGTGCTAACCTCTGCACTACTCCCTCTACCTACTGCTGATGGGAATGGAAGGTTTAATCCGGGATGCTTCTGTTATAACATCTTATCTGCAGGTGCTGCAGCCTGAAAGTCCCGGGCCTGTACAAATCCAGGGATTTCTCTGAAGGCCAGGGCTCCAGACTTGGATATTATTTCTCCTGGTAACAAACTCCAAAGTTATTTTTGCACTTTTTTTTTTCCTTAGAATTTCTGTGCGACTTCTCCCCCTTAAAAAACTTAATCTCACTCTGCACTTGAGCACTTCTTACTTGAACTATTATTGGTATGGACTATTCTTATCTATGTAGTCTTGTTTACACCTCAAAATTAATTTGCTTCGTTAATTAAACAGTGGCCAAAAGTATGTTGTGTCTGTGCTCAAAATTCTTGAAAAAGGCATGTTCTTAGCTTGCATCACAGACAACTGCTCAGAGCTCTTCTGATAGTAGCAGTAATTCAAAAGGAGGAACAAATTGTTTTCTGTACAGAATCACTGCTGCAATCTCGTAATTCCCCTTTATTTTAACCCACAAGCCAAATGGCAAGAACTTAGGAAAAAGCAGTGGATACATCAGCAAATATTATTTTATAAAGAGCTAAACACTGCTTTCGTTTGAGAGGTATAAGTCCTATCTATCTCAATCCTTTAGATAAGTCAATAAACAATACACAAGAGGAAACCTGATTCATATTACCAGATTGTATTTTAAGAAGTTTACAGTGGAGCAAGGCCATATTTGTCCTAATTAACAGAAAACTAATGCCTTGGAAAAGATGATGAACTGTGGGGCCACAAATGTTAATTCACCCAGACATTAAAGACCAGGGCTGAGCACAAGAGCTGCAGGCAGGTCTGAACATCAAGTGCCTGGGCAGTAAAAGACAGCTGAAATCCAGTATAAATGAAGTGATGCACATGGAACAATAATTTTAAATGTTTCAGTTTCCCAGCACAGAAATAAGCACTGAGTTAGTATGAAAGAAATGAGTCCCCAGTTTTAAGAGATCTAAGGAAACATCATCTCAAAAGTAATAGTGGTCAGAAAAGCAACGGGGGAAAGGAAAATACAGGCAGAAAATGCTCTTGTATCTTGAAAACTTTCTAACAGGACAATGGGAATGCAGCATACAGGGATGATACCTGGATGGCCACAGGGTTACAAGGGTCTCATGTCTTTAAGCTGAGAAGTCTGAAGGTGACAGGGCAACACTACAAACACCAGGGGTGCTCTGAAGCTGTTCACTGTTTCTTCCAGTAAAAAAACAAATAAAGCCCCACAAAAAAGCCCCAAACAAGAAAAAAAAATAAACCAAAACTAAGAGGTATAAAACTGCAGTGTATAGGATAGAAAGGAGCAAGTTTAATTCTGCATGATGTGTAGGTACAGAAACTCATGATCCATGCTAAAAAAGCTGTCCAAGGATTCAAAAAGGGACTGGACAAACTCATAAAAGACAATTCAGACATGCCATTTCTGGCTCAAATTTGTGAGTTGGGAAAAAAAGTTACAATCAGTGGCAGTTGGGAAAGTACTTTGAGTAAACAGATGTTTGGGCCATCTTCATATTCCTTCCAAGGCATCAACAGGCAGAAAATCCAGTGGACCAGGAAGATTTTTGGTCTGATTCAGTAGAGCCATTCTTACCGCTCAGCAATCTGTCACCATTCACAAGAGGAAGCAGAATGATTGGCTTGAATTCACTCAATTCATTATTTTAATTAAACCAGGGAAATGAAATCAGTGTAAGTTCCTCAGTCATTGCCCATGTATGTGAGGATGTGAGATGTGTCTGCTGGACTGAGATGAAGTTTATGCATTATCTACTGACAGTGCCTGAGGAGGAAAAAGTGGATGTCTGCAGGTGCCCTTTGTGACAACTTGAATAAAACACTCAGTTCAGTACATTAACATGAAATCCATGTTTATAAATCTGAGCAAGAGACACACAGAAGAACAGGAAAAGTATATTTAATTTTCTATTAAACTTCCAACCAGAAAACATTTTCCCAAAACAGAACTTAAAGCTTTTACATTACTGACAAGAATTTTGTCACGATCAACACCAGATTTTACCAGGAGAAAACAGGTAACATGTGGGTTATACTCCCTCTCTGCTCTCCTGGCAAACCTAATCTGTTTTCAAGGTGAAGTATTATCAAATCCTGTGAATCTCAAAGCAACATTCCAAGTTCCTGCTTACTTCTGGATATGTTACTTATTTTTTAATTCCAAAGTAGTAATAAGAAAAGTATTTAATAGCAAATTCCTAAAACCTATTCTACAAAAATGTTGTTAGAGATCCCCTTTACAAGACCATTTTAATGTAAGCAGCAGCAGATTTGTTAGAATGGAAGTCTGAAAGCATTTGTATGACCTGCTATTACAGCCTTTAAAAAATGCAATGCATTTAATTGATATGCCAAACTATTTATAACTTTCCTCTTTTCCTTCCCAACTAACCTGAACAACAGTAAGCAGCCTCATTCAGGTCTAATTTTTACAAAATTGTCTATATTGATTAGAACAAAAACTGTCACAAAACCCCGCCATATATCAGTTGTAAGAGTTAGTGCCTCAAGCTTGCCATAGAGAAACTCATGGAAATTATTAAGAGAATTAAGGTCTCTAACCACAGAATTTAGGTGAGAAAGGTCCAATCAAACCCAGCCTGTGCCTTATTATTGATAATGTCTAGTTTCATTCTACTTTTATGTCAAGAATATCAAGTACTGACTATTTACTCTACTGAGCTCAAAGTTTAGCTTTGCCTGGCTGAAGCTGTAGATTCTGAAGTTTCATTGCCATGCCCATGTTCCCAGAAATCTTCAATTTGCCTTGAAAGAATGCCTGAAAAGAAAGAAAGAAGGACGCTGTGAAATGCAATACAACATATCCCAAATGCACCCCTCCAGATAGTTTTGGACTACCATGGATGTGCAGTTTGGTAATTCCAAAAGTTCCAGCAGATGCCTCACATCCAGCAACAAATGCATTGTCTGACTGTAGAACTGTAAACTGAGGAAGTTTTATTCTTATTGTATTTGTGATACCTAAAGAGAATAAACTTGTTATTCTTGTTTCTTGGATTATCACAACCATGGATCTGCACAGAGAAGGGCAGAACACCCCAGGTTTTGGTGGTGACTGTTCACAGCAGACAAGYTGACTATTTCAATTGCAGATGAAAAAGCCATAGTGACAGTAGATGCCACAACTGACTTCTTAACTCAAATCCTCCTCAGCCTTAACTGGCTTTGTTCCTGATCAATTCCATTTTACAAATCTAGTTTGTCAAGCAGACATGCAGAAGATTTGGAATTTTTCCTCCAGACCCTGTAAAAAGATGAAGTGCATGCACCAAAATATCCAAATTGTAGATGTAAAGTTGGAGTTGCTTCTGAATTTTCTACATGTATACTACAACATTTCTATAATGTGTTTTATCTTCAAACTTCTCCTAGACACATTTGTTTGCAAAAAATCTTATTTACCGTATGATTACCAGACCAAAATCTTGAAACCATGTTACCCAAAGCATTTCAAATTTGGAAGTACAGCACAGCATCTTGAAATTAACTTAAACATCTGGTTTACTTATATACTATGACTGCTTTTGGCACACAGAAGAGTTTAAAAAAATGAAGCCAAACAAACAAACAAAAATCCCCCCCAAAACCCCCACTCAACAACAACAAATAATCACAGGCATGCAGTGGATGCTCACCTCAATTTCTGTTTTTCAGCATTAACATTACTCCTTACACTAATGCCAGCTATGAGCATAAAGCCCTCCAAACAGAGGGCCCACATTTCTCTTTTCTTATGCCATGTTGCAAAATTCCCCCTCTTCTCTGCACACCAAGGGCTATTATATCCCCTTCTGGGATATAACATAGAATACATCCCTGCAGGATGTCTGAGATAATACCTGATAAGAAGAGTAGACCCTGTCCTTCTTGGTCAATCTTACTTTGGCTGATTTGATCAGAGAACATCAAGAACTGTCATTTTTCAGATCAGCCATGGCAGTTCCGGATGAAATAATTTGAATTATTTCAGCTTAAACACACTCAAATCAAACAAATCAGTCCTTTAACCATCTCATCTGTGCTGTACTTACTGTCTGAGGGTTCATTTTGCCAGTCATGAGTGCCAACAGGTCGGTGTCAGCCATTGTAATTGTACAATCTGCCTTCTTATCTGCAAGACAGGGGTTGAATGAAAATTCAAACTGAGAAACGAAACAGCAATAGGAGCTACAACTCTGTGGAGAATCCCTTCATACTGAAGGGTAGCAAATGGTACCTTTAGTACATGCAAATAAGAGCCATTATAAAAATATCAGCAAGAGGCCACCCAACAGCCAACAGGCAGCTGGGCTGCCTTGTAGCACTCATCACGCCAACACTGAAGAGAGATGGACCTTTCTGAAAGGTGCTAAGCAAATTTATTCCTTGAAAATAAATAATAATCTATTTGTAATCAGACAGAATGTTAATTGCAAGCACTGACAATCATCTTTCAGTTTTATCAAGCTTATATTTGCTAGCTTTAAGATCAACTCAGAATACATGAGTTTTCCCGTGTGACACTCTCTGAAGATATCCATTACTAAAATTTCAGGCATTTCCTGCCCTCTCCTTCCTTGGGAACAACATGTGCATTCTAGAAGCACTCATTTGAATTAATTCAAATACAGACGTTTTTAAGAACTTCTTACTAGAAATAAGGTGAAAAACTATTTTAGTAAGCTCCAATATAAACGCTGATGTAGACAGCAAAGGGCTAAAACGTGCACTCATCTTTTCCTACCCTCATTATTAAAGTGAAATCTTTGATAAATTGTTGTCCATGCAACAGAAAACACTAGTTTTCTTTTGGTAATAACTTAAAATAATGAATTTCCAATCGAATTCCCTGTCATGTTTTTCATTAAAAGGTTTGTGATGTAGGTTCACGCATATATGAGATCCTGAGGACTGACTCTTGTCTTTGTTTTATTTTCATTACTAGGGTGTGTGACTTCTGATTTGATAGAAGACATTTTCATGGCAAGGGTATAAATCTTGTGTTTCCAATATTTTTACGGGGTTCCCCAACACCACCCAGTCTGGCTCTTATTTCTGCCTTTTTACAAATGGAACTTGAAGTTTATGTCAGCTGGTGCAGCACTGAAACCAGTCAGGTTTTGTTGCTTGACTACCTGCAGAGGAGAAGGAACTTGACAAGACAGACCAGGTTACTGCCTACTAGTGTCTCCAACAAAGCAAGTGAAAAAAACAGCTACAAATTACATTTCTGGCCCAAATTTTAAGAGCTGAAAACAACAAAATCCCTGAGGTTTGATTTTTAGGTGTTTTTTTTTCATTCTGATTCCTGTCATATGACAAATCTGCCTGGAACCTCTAAAAAAATACAGAATTGTCTCTAGACAGATTCAGATTAGAAGATGTTTAGTTCTTGGTCCAAAACATCACGGGATTACAAGTGTCAATAATAAGAAAAGTTTAAAATTAAGGTAGCTCTACATCATTTTTGCTCAAGGTCACTACAGCCTAAACAGAATACGAGTCTATTTTCATTAGTTTTATGTGTTTTCTGCAATGACATAATAAAAGAGCACTGACCTGAATTAACTGCCACAGAGCCTTTACCGTTTTTCACATCTACTACCCAAGTTGCCTCTTTCCCACCAGGACCATCTTTTATTTTGAAGGCAAAGATTCCACCAATTTTCTTGACAAATTGTTCTCCTTCCTGTAATGAACATGTAAGAAGAAAATTATTAATTTAACTTCAACATAATTTTCAGACAGTTTGAATTTAATGGGAAGTAATTTAAAAATCCTTACCATTTCTACTAATATAAAAATATCTATTTTCCCCACTAGGCATTATTTAAACAACCATCAAAAAAATCTAAACAAAAGTTCAAACTACAACTACCTATACTGAAATCTATTAAACTAAGAAAAAAATCACCACTGTCCTAATAGCCTTGTCCTGATGTAAGTTTGACAAAATGTGATTTTCTTCTAATCACACTTCCAAAGCAAGGACCTAATACCAAACACAAAGTCTCTTACGTTAGTTAGCAAGCTTCTCAAATAAAATCTAAACTTGCCTCCACTGAAATACCCATATGCAGGCAGGAACTATCTGCAAAAAGAGTAATTTAAAATCATGGCACAGTGTAGCAAGATTTCTGGCGAAATCCAAATCTGTAACATTTGTTTCAATGAAGAGAGCTCAAGAACTGACGGATACTAGTCCATTCCCATCAGGTTTCACACACATTCTGTTACCAATTGTTATCAATCTGTTGTAGCTAAAAGTAGTCAAATACCTCTTCGAGCCTCTTTTCAATCTCCTTGAAGACCAGGTGTGACTTAAATCCATCAACAGCTGCACTGAGAGGCACAGCTGCAATACGGCCGGTGCTGAAACAAAAAACCCGTTAATTCACACACCTTTAATCAGGCCTAACACCAGCAAGA
This sequence comes from Amblyornis subalaris, assembly GCA_018881555.1. Lineage (NCBI taxonomy): Eukaryota > Metazoa > Chordata > Aves > Passeriformes > Ptilonorhynchidae > Amblyornis > Amblyornis subalaris. The sequence goes on from JACAXG010000004.1 coordinate 2,341,611, forward strand.
CACATTTTAGCAGTATAGAGCAACTCTGGTATCAAAGTGAAGCTTGCTCTCTGATGGGCTTGACAGCTTGAATTACAATGACTCCATGTATTTAGATGTTTTGTGTGTATGAACAGAAGATTAATTTTATAATGAAAGTACATCATTAATCTTATTCCTGATACTCTGGAGCAATCACCCTGCATGGCCTGATAGCAGCATGCATTCAATTCTTCATTTCTGCTCAATTCTTCATTTCTGCAGGGGCACACAGAGCCAAAGTACAGCGAGACGTCCAAAGAAATGGCAACTCAAGCAGCAGGAGGAACAAGTTGACGGCTATTACCACCTCTTGGCAGCAGAGTCCAAAACTGTGGTCAGGTTTGATACTGCTGAAATAACAGAATTGCTTAAGAAGTGTTGCTGGAACCTACGGGGGTGGTAGTGACATTGCCCTACAGATGTGTGACAGGGTAGCAATAGTAGGGACTGTCTCATCTGAAGGAGACACATCCATTTTGCTGATAAACCAAGGTTGTACTAACAGGGTGCAAAATTGTACGGTATTAAAAAAACCCCCACCAAATAAAAAGCAGAACTGTTTCAAAAACTAATGCAAAATGGATCAAGTCCTGCTGCCTTGATGTACAGTCTTATCAGCTGTTACTAAAGTCACAGGCTAGATCTGGAGTCAATGATTAATTGTATGTACACTGCTGTAGGAAACTGGTATGGAGCATCTTCATAAACATGACATTTCACCACCTTTACCTTAATTACGTAACTGAATTATGGTGTGCATTGTGTAAGGAGTGTCTGAACAGATCAGCCACACTGTTTCATTCCGAAGTCTGATATACATTAGTGCAACTCCGTGTGTCAGGCATCTCCCACACAGAGCCTTTGGGAGAACTAAAGGGATTTAAGCTTCTCTAGTATAAGATGAAATGAGTATTGCTAAGATTTCTCTGGTCTGAGTTGTACTTACAAAAGTATTTTAAAAATTCTGAACACCAGTGAAGGTGAAATGAGCCATAGTAAATTAGACTTATTTTCTTCAGGAGAAATATTATCTGTACATGCAAAGCTTTTCCTGACAGGAAGGACTACTTCTAGCAGCACCTCAAGGCTGATGATATAAAAATGGCAACAGTTTCTCTGTTCTATAAAGTGACAGTACTTTTAAAGACAAAGCTCAGAGCAATGGAAAAAAGTGTACTCCCTGTAACAGTTTTTTCCCCTCAGATTTAAAACTGTACCAACACCCACTGACAAGTTTTGTGAGCATGTTTGAAGAGAATCCATGAGAAGACATATTCTTGCTCTATCTTTTTGCTCACATGGTACAACCTCTTATGGATTACAAAAGAGACAGAATTATCACTCCTGATACTCTACAACAAACAGTCACTGCTGCAGCCCTTCAAAGTTCAGTGGCTTTTCTCATCACCTCTTCCACAGATTATATTGTCACCTCCCAGGAACTGCACAGGTTTAGCTGAAACAGACATCAGAAATATGAGTTGGGAGAGAGAGGAATGTTTCTTTCTGGAAGGCCAGCGTATGATAAATTTTGCTGTTCACAGGTTTTCAGAGCAAATATAAAGCATTGGCATGGAGCTTTAAAAGCCACAATGAGCAGCTCAGTTTTTCTAAGTTGAAAGTGAAAACTTACATAGAACTGTATTTTTAAAGTATCTCCTGAAATACTAGTATAACACAAATTTTAAGTGTTATCTCTCAATTCCTGTCCATTCCAGCACAGAACTATAGCAGAGCGCAGACAGCTTCATAGCAGTGTTCTCCTCTCACTATGAAATAGGCTACACTTGCAAGTGGAAATCCTGTAGCCAGCACTAAGGAGTACTTACAGTACCACATGTAACACTCTTCATGGAGCTAAACTAGTAGTAATTTTAGCAGAGAAAGCAGTGGCTTCTCTGTTCTCATGCAGGTTTTGCTGGTTTGCGGAAATCCTTAGTTTCAATTAACTAATTTTAATGTGGCCTGTTTTGTTCTTGGAAAGGATGGGGTTTTTGGTGACTTTTTTGTCCTCCAAACATTACTTTTCCTTACAGACAGTCACATGAGCCGTTTTTACGGGCCAGTTTGCACTTTTCAGTAACTCACAACTCGCACATTGTTTACCAAACACACGACAGTGTGTAAGTTATAATCTCAGTATACACCTGTAGTGCAGTAGGTACACAAGAGTTACAAGTGCTGAGTGTTTTAGTTTACAGCGCAATCTCTTCCCTGCGCAGAGGCAACCAATGACTCTAAACCAGCTAAGTTTTGAGACACGAAGATATCCTGGCACAGGACGCAGGACAGCCCCACTCTAACAGCAGCGCTGTGTGTGTGTGTCCTGTGGGCAGCCCCAGCGGAGCGCTCCGGAAGGCCTGTCGGTGCGGATCGCAGCTCCCCCCGCGCTGTGGCAGCCCTCCCCGGCGTGTGTCAGCCCTCCCCGGCGTCTCACCTGCGTTCCCGCGGGAAGCCCATGGCGAAGAGCGTCACGACCACGGCCCCGCCGAGCCCCAGGTTGTGCTGCAGCGCGACCTTCGCCCCCGGCACCTGCCGCCGCCCGGCCAGGCCGCGCAGCTGCCAGCAGAGCTCCGCGCACTGCGCCAGCCCTGAAACATCGAGCGCAGAGCCAAGCGTGAGAGAGCAGCCCCCCTCGGGGGACACCGCGGGATCACGGCAGTGGCATCGGGAGAGGTCACTCCTGGCCGCTCGGATACCGAGAAATGCATTTCTTTGGGAGGCCCGAGGAAAGGAGAACTCCTTTTCATCATAGCCCTGACACTCTCTGATTATGTTCACACTCAGTCTCCCTCTACTATTCCATTAGCTCGTTCTGCAATCAGGGTCCAGTTCCACGGCACACACAGAGTCAATTAGGTTGGAAAAAAGCTCTGAGATCACCGACTCCAACCTATGACCAAACACCATCTTGGCAACTAGACCGCGGTACTAAGTGCCACATCCAGTCTTTCCTTGAACACTCTACCTCTCTGAGCAGCCCATTCCAATGTCTAATCGCCCTTTCCCTTCCTGGGAAGAAATTCCTCTTGACGTCCAACCTAAACCTCCCCTGGCACAGCTTGAGGCCATGTCCTCTCATGCTGTCCCTTGTTCCCTGGGAGCAGAGCCCGACCCCCCCCCCCCCGGCTGCACCCTCCTGTCAGGGAGTTGTGGAGAGCCAGAAGGTCCCCCCTGAGCTCCTTTTCTCCAGGCTGAGCCCACCCAGCTCCCTCAGCTGCTCCTGGTGCTCCAGACCCTTCCCCAGCTCCATTGCCCTCCTCTGGACATTTCTCACACATTTCTCCTTCCCTCCATCCCTTCCTCTCCCTTCCCCCAGACAACTGCACAGGTCTTTGGAAAAGGCAGATAAGGAATCCGCATTTTATGCACCGAATTTTAAACATTGCCAAATGAAACATTATGAAGAGGAGTTAAGGAGTTTTAAAGTTCCACTCATAGATCAGAATGAACAGGTTTCACGCACATTCTCTCAGCCTCAAGGAGAGACTGTGTACCATGGTGCAGCCTACACTGGAATGGTTTGGATATTTAAGAGGATTTATATGACCCCTGATTAGCATACAACCAGTCTCAAGACTGTTTCCAAGGGAAATGAAGCTGACAGGCTGGGGACACGTCATTTTCTGCATTTTAATGATTGTTCCCCCATCCCATGGCAATGGAGAACCAAGAATACCAGTAACTGCCTCTACTTTCATCACTGTGTAACTGACAAAAATTAACACAAACCTGGCAACCTCTCATCCTGCTTCAGATACCCACAGTCTCATCTATCTGGAACCCCTTTTTCCCAACGTTTCCTAATACTTCCCCCTGCCCCCAATACTAAGTGCATATAATCTTACTGTTACAACTGTTTAGATCAAGATTTGGTGTTTTACAAGGTTTCCTCTTCTCCAGTTTTCTGGTAACTTCTCATTTCCAAACAAGGAAGGTAAATTATCCTCACAAATCCAAACACATTTTACCCAAGGTCCAACTCATTTGGAAACAAGCACAGCAGTGTAAAGAAAAAAAACCAAACAAACAAACAAAAAGGAAAACCTGTGTTGCTGGGAAATGGTGACTAAGTGAGCTTCTGTTGTAAACATCAGATAAATATTTTGACATCCAAGACTTAACAAAATTGGCTTCTAGTACAGCTAACAAGGGTACAGGCTATTCAGAAGCGGTAAAAATCTCCAAAGCCAGAATTTTAAAGGATGACATCATATTAGAAGAGTTATTCAAACTACATTAATCAGAAGTTGTACTATTGAGCAATTATTTAGAACAAGTTGAGCTGTGTCAACCTCCCCTAACACTTGGATTATTTGGAAATGAGAAGACTGGAAAGAAGCTTTGAAGCCCTCATGTTTCAAGCATGAGTGGGAAGCACCTGCCTGCTCAAGAGCTGTATCTCTTTTCTAATGGGCGTGACTAAATGAAGTGGTTTTGCATACCTGTGGCACCAAGAGGATGTCCCTTGGAAATCAAGCCACCACTGGGATTAATAACCCATTTTCCTCCATAAGTATTGTCTCCTCTGTCGATCAGGTCACATGCTTTTCCTATAAAACAGTATTTATGTAAGAAAAAGGTTCTTTTTTTATTTGTAAGTGGTTTTTCAATTCTGCTGTTAACTTATCAGAGATTGCATGTCAGTCAAAACCTAGGAAATGCTACAGCTCTTACTGCACAAAGAGCAGACTGAAATTAGTCAAACTACATTAATGAGACTTGGTTATACCACTGGAGAAAGCATAACATGGCAGTGTTTGGTACAAAAGGTTTCTTTAATCTGCTGTTGAATTGTTTTGCTGGTATACAGTATTATGGTATACTCAATATAACGAAGCTATTTACAGTTTTGTTTGCAAAACTGCAGTGATAACTATGTCTTTGTAAAAGAGGGATTAGTTATAATTTGTGACTCCAAGGACTCAGAAGGCAAACACCAAGCTGAACACAAGCCCTGCCCACAAACGGGCCTAATTGTACCTTGGGCTGTATTAAGACATTGAGATAGTAAATAAAACCACTCATAAGACTAATGCTTAGAATTATTCAGCATTCCAGACTACAGACAGTTCTCCCTTTTAACCAGGCTCTCACTCACTTATTCTTGTACCAGCTTCTTCAGTTCTACATTATTAACATTGAAGTCTAAAAAAGATCCCTCATGGTTCCATGGTGCCATTAAATGAGAATCCCAGGTTAGTCTTGCACATCTAAATCCACAGTGGTTTATGCCATTTCATTAATCTTTATGCCTAATTAGCCATTGTTCCAAGATAAGTTTCATATACTATTAAGGCCAGACTGACTAAGGGTTGTGAGAATTGCACTATTAAATTACCATGCACAAGACTAATTAGTCAAATAGACAAGTACCATGAGGATTCTTCTGCATCAATCAAAGGAACAAAGCTAAAGAGCTTAATGTACCTGTTTAACGAATGTCAAACCTGTACCATTTTTGCTGCAGATACCATTAAAACACAACAAAAATGACAGTAAAAAGCAAACATCCAAAAGCAAATATTTGAAGACCTACAAACACATAAGAAGTCTTCCTGGAGTTCCATGAATGTCTCTGCTTCAGTAAGAAAGCTCAGACTTAATATACCACCTAGTGCCAGAATATGGTATTTTCTCACAATTAGTTAAAAACAAGTTAGAGAACGATTATATCATTTGATAATCTATGCAAAGCAAGAATATGTTTATACTTCAAATATATCACGAACTGAAGTAGCAGTTCAATGCATTATTTATTTGAAACTTTAAAAAATCCTCTTCCCTAGTACATTTTAATGGTTTTACTGACATACACAGAGCTAAACTCCACTGCCATTTAACCTGTGGTAAATCCATCAAATTCAATGACATTAAACTAATCTGGACCGATTAAGCATTGTTATACAGTCATTGTTATACAGTTGACTTTGGAGGCACGTTGACAACTTGCCAAATACTCTGAGGCAAAGATGTTTCGAAGATCAGTGACTTGCTAAGGCTCTCTATAGGCAATTCTTGACCCATTTTTACCTTCTTAAAAGTAAATACATTAATGGAGGGAAATCTTGGGGTAAGACTATGATAGCATATAGCCCCAAAAAAGGGGTCTAATACTAAGATCACGGGAGTCCTTAATTTGGATATTTTTAGTGCTTTCCATTTTAATAAAATAATGATTTCCATTGATGCTATTACCTTCTGGACAGAGTCCCAGAGCTTCATAGGTGATGAATTCGTTCACTGAGAAACAGTCATGAAGTTCAATCACATCAACATCTGTAGGTTTGAGGCCTGCTTTTTCAAAACATTTTTGTGCAGCTCTTTTAGTCATATCATAGCCAACCTGAAGAAAAGAGGAAATTGTATATTAAAATATCATTACAGAAATATAGCTCACAGTTTTATTTCTGCACTTAATTTTAAATGTGCTTGTATAGATCCTGTCAGTGAAAGTAACCTGTAGGAGGTGGTATTCTGGTTTATTTTAATGCATCACATATCAGAGTTTAATATTCATACAATACAATTGTCTAGAAAGAAATAATACATTCTAAGTCTTATTGCTGGCATGCAAAACCTTTCTGGGGAATATCCTCTATTTTCTCAACCTTGTTCACAAGCCAAATTGGTCTTTGTATGACTCAGACCAACAGCCTTGAAAAAAATCCTCAAATTATCTTGTTACCTTTTTCTGTGAGCCACCTGACTGTTTTAAGTTTCATTAGTATTATAAACAGAAAAATGAAAGAAATTTTCTTTTGCTGTTCAAATTGTTTAAAAGGTAGCCTGTAAGTAATTTGTTAGAAACTAGGTTTCTGATAGCCTGTTTATAAATTACTTACGGTCATTCCACAATTATACTCTAAGCTTATTCCCTATCTGTCCAAATGAAATCAATTTTACATTCACCACAAAGTATAATTTGTTTGCTTACTGGCATGAAAATGTTTACAGCATCACTAGGACTTGCAGGTACTAAAAACAAACAGACAAAACCCCCAACAAAAAACAAACAAAAAAACCCTCACAAACTACCCAAAACTATAAACAAAAAAACTCATAAAAACCACCCCAATGAGTACCAGGGAATACAGAATTGTAAACCTACCATCTTCATACAACTGTTTTCTTCAAATGTGCTTGGATAATCAGTAGCCATCACCTGGGCTAGAATTTCCACAGCTTTTGGCTGCAACTTATGCCTTTTCACAAACTCCTCATTAGCCAAAATTGCAGCTGCAGCACCATTTGATGTTGGACTGATTGCAAAAAAAATTATGTCATTATTCTAAATCAGTAATGTCAATCTTCCATAGATTTATCTTTTAATACAAACAAAAAAACCAAAGAAGGACAAATGAAAAACCACTTTCTTCATCTGATGCCACTGAAACTATAAATTCCATCAGTGTTTACTGGACACTTTCAGTAATATTTATACCAGACATTTGAAAATCATGGCATCAAAATAGAAATGTATCATTAAGGTTTTTCAATTTAGGAAAAATCAAAGTTTCTGCTTGCCTATAAACCCTTCAAGAGCACATAGGAAAGGCTGAAGAGAAAAATTAACACTTAACAGCAATGGATGCACATTAGTAAATGATACAGAATTACATGAGAACCCCAAAGTACAAAATGTATTTCAGCTCACTGTATTACACTGTGAACAAGTATCTAGCATTTGGTCACGACAGAGTTTCCACATTTGTTTTATTTATAAAAAGCTTTAAGCAAAAACAATCTGTAAATTTTAATTTACACACGAACAGACTTTTATTTAAATAGATGTCCTACCATATTTGTCTTAACATCAAGATCTATTTCAGAATGCAAAGTCCTCTCCTTACCAACACTGTAAGACAGTCAAGAAGTCAAAAATTTTGCGAGACTGCAGAACTTCATCTAACGTGTACTCCTTTTGGAACTGGGAATACCTAAGGAAAACACACAGATGCCACCTCAGTTTGAGCAGTAGACATACTAACACCACACCATTAGGCAGCTATAGAGCTCTTTTTACAAAGTATAAGGCACCGGATATAGAATTTATGCTGGGTAAAATTCTCATTCCGTAATAAAGAACATATTCTGCAAAGCATTTCTAAAAATAGTTGGTTGTGCATGAATTTTTGTGACAAGAAGGGATGTTCAATGTAGAGGCAGAGTACATGACTCACGGGTTGTTAGTTGAATGGCAATGGTTCTTCCATGCAATTTTTGCAAAGTATTCTGGATTTGTCCCTGAAAGGGGAAAGAAGGCTGTGTTGAAATACTTTGTTTACTCAAACAGTGCTAACATAACAGTTTAAATATTGTGTCATAAGAATCTGACGTTTACAAGCATCTTTAGAAGAGACTCACTGTTATGAAGGCTCTCCTTAGAACTGAGGTCTCAAAATTAGATATAGACTACTAAACACAGTGGAGTTTTAGCTGACAGAACAACACACTTGCATATTTAACACATTAAAATACAGAAAATAAGGGCATTTTATTTGATTATTATATAACTGAAACTTAAATTCTCATTTTCCTATCAGTGCAAAACAGCCGCAGTAAAATATTAGAGTCTAAGTCTAAAATTTTCCCACAAAATAGTCTAAAAGTAAGTGCAAATAAAAGAAGCACAACAGGCCAGCCTGTTACCTGGGCCAATTCTCTTGCCAGGTGAGGGTGTAACAAACAGCAGTGGCAGCAGCCTAGTACTAGATATTAAATCAAATACCTGACAGCTTTTGCCAAACAATTCAGTCCCAAGTCTGTCTACCCATCCTAATGCACAGGGATAAAATGCAGGAAGTTATGGAACCTTATTGCTCACACCTTACAGAAACACAAACCATACCATCAGCATGGTCACCAACACTTTGTATCACAGCCTTAATTCTGTGTCCTGATGGTTTGGTTTGCCTACAAATCACCAACTTTCTGTAGGTAACTCTCTAACAAAGTGCATTCCTACACATGTGAGCTGTAGATGCTGCAGTTGCACTACTACTGGGTAAAAGGAAGGACACCGAATGCTATCATTTTTTTAAAACGAAAAAATATTATTTTTAAATCACTTCATAACAGAAGACAATGAAAAAAATGGATTTTAACAGACCGTATTTCTCCATATATTCTTTGCCAGCATTTCCAAACATCTGAGGTGCCACTGGAGCACTTGCTAGGCCATATTTATTTGTCATAATTTCCAAATGTTTGTCCATGGGATTAGTTCTGTCCGCAAACTGAAAACAGAAATACAAAGGAAGTCATAATTTCCTTTTCTGTACATCACCACCACAAAAGCATCACAGATTTCAAGAAAATTGAGAGGTTTTTCCAATATTTTAACAATTCCACTGGACAGTATGTTGCACTTCAGTGACAAGTTTAGAATTATTCATAATTTCCCAGCTATAATAAAAGAGTAAATAAGCAGAAAATGCGTAACATTATTACCACTGCAGTGATTCATGGCAAGGATCACTGCTACATCATTTCTCTCACAGTCACTATTTTCAGCAGAGGACTTTGGGTATTTTTCACCTCACTAAAAATCCTATAATTAATATAGTTTCAAGTTATAAAATTAATACTCTATTAGTATTTTCATTAGAGCTTAGATGAAATATTGTAAAGCATGTTAAAAGACAACTCTTGCTCATTTTTATCACTTGCTAAATTTAACAGTTCTCACCCCAACCTCTTACATATATTAGCAAATTTGGCAGTTCTGTAATTAAATGACATATGGGCTCTAATATTGTTTGCCTTAAGGCAAAATACAAACAAACTCCCACACACTTCTCCTGTAAAAACAAATAAGAGTCAAGGAGTGCTTAGTTTTTGGGAAAGTGTGTTAAGAGGTCAACTGAGCAAGCATCAAGCCAGAAGATCCAGATTTCTTCTTTGATTTTCTGTATTGTTTGAGAAAGACACTTCACTTACTCAAAGCTTCAGTATTTTATCTGATATTTTCATTCTTCCCCGCTAACCCAGCCTTTAACATAATCTTGCTAAAATACTAAAAACATGACATACAAATTTTGCATGGAATGTTTTAGAAATAATTTTTTGTAGCATGTTATAGCTGTCATCAGAATCATAAAACTCATTAAAAGATTCTGTGGATCAAAATAATGGTTTATTTTGTGATCATCCTACAGCAACACAGTGACACAACTTGTATTATTGAGAATACATCTCAGAGAATGAGGAGGGGTATCTCGCCTACAAAACCAAAACATATGAAGTGTTTCAGACACTTACACCTGAAGCAAGAGATCCTTTTGCCATCCTCTCAAAGCCAAGTGCCAGAACACAGTCTGCCAAACCTTAAAATAAAATTTGTGGCTATTTAAAGCACAATGTAATTATAAATGACCCTATGTACTAACAACTATTCAACTATAAGGTATGTACACAAACACCTACCAGGTGCTTTTCCTTCTTCCTTCATTTTTGAAAGAACGTCAAATTAAGATGGACAAGATATTCATACAAACATATTGATACTTAAGAATAAGAGATCACTAGAGGATTCGGGTTTATTTTTAACTGTCTGACAGCAATTATCGTAGACAACCAAGCACTTATGTCTCAGCTACAAATACAAGAATAATCATACACAGTGTTACTATAGTTTTCATGACAAAAACATCAGCTTTTAAGTGCAAGAAAGTATCAAAGTCCACAAAGGAACTGCAGAAACAGGAGGAAACACTCATCTGTCAGTTCAAAGCATAGTCTGTCAGTCTGCTCTCTCCTGGCCCTTCCAAAAATGTGCTAGTTAAACACTTAACTTCAAGTTAAAAAGAAAAAAGCTAAGCTTTCTAGCAGATTCTTCTCTCCTTTTCATCCTGCAGAATCCAGTGCTTGCAGTACTACAGTGCAGCTTGTTCTGCTCTACTCCAATTATTCCAGGAAACACTTAACTGGCAGTACTGACTAGGTTCATACAGCTTATGACACAGGAAAGGACCTGTATATCCACATACACCATCCTACTGCATCCCAGACAATCTCTTAGGTGCACACGTAATGTCCCAGTTCATAGTGACAGCCTTACTCTTCAAGTGCTTGGTCTTACATTTGTATGTACAACTGGCCAACCTTTCCAGCTGAGTGAGGCAGAAAACACAATTCTGCCCATGAGGACATTTACAACTCATAGCACTCACACACATTCATTAGCTCCAATCTTCATTCAAGTTATAGTTATAGAAATAGAGAATATGTATTAGCTAGCCCCAGACCAAAACAACTCACCTCCTTCTACAAGTTGTCTGGCCATGAACAAAGCAGTGGATCCAGTAGCACAGTTGTTGTTAACATTAATGATGGGAATACCAGTTAGGCCCAGACTGTGGTAGATAGCCCTCTGTCCACAGGTTGAGTCACCTTTAGATAGAAACACACCATTAAAATAAGGTACAAACTCAAACTTCACTCCCAAAAACAAATCCTGCCACATATGTGCAATGCTACCAATTAAACTGTGAACTTGAACTTCTGAACCGTCACCTTGAGTATGTCTCTCAGGTATCCACAGGAAAGAGCCTTAGAAACAAGATGAAACTTCTCAGATTTTAAAACACAAGCTTGTCCTGTTTCTGTGATAGCAGGCTGTCAATCAAAGGGAGGTAACTGGACTGGACAGAAAGGTCTTACAGATATGACTTGGAAGCTGCTCTAGGTATCACAGCAAACTGACCCTACTGCAGTTGCCACAATACAGTCATTAACAGAGAACCAGAAGGACAGAAAACGGAAAACTGTCTTTGGAACAGAAATAGATTTCCAGCATAATAGAAAACTTGTTGATGGGTTTCCCCATACTTTATCCACACAGATGTGGATAAATTTCATCTACACAGATGTCTGCAACTGTCACAGATGTCACACCCCAAACAACATTACTCACCATAAACATAACCCACACACTCACCATAAACATAACCCACACACGCCTGCTTCACCGCTGAATAAGGAATCCCAGCATCAGCTAAAGCTGCCTGGCCTAAAAAACAGTTAAAAGTTGGAAAAAAAGCTTAAAATTGAAAGAAAAAAAAAGCAGCTCTCACAACCATAACCAGAAAACCTAGAGTAGTATGTATGATTCCTGCATTCACAAACAACAAGAGTTGTAGAAATTCCTTATTCTATGATGCAAATGAGTAATATAGTCTTGCACCTTAATATTCATAAGGACAATGCCACAGTTGTTTTGAGTTCTGAACAAGCTTCTTTATCAGAAAATTTCATTCAATCAATTCTGCGTTCATGAACAAAGGCTGTGCATCCCAGTGAAAGTATGTTTTGAATAATATAGACAAGTATTAAATTATTTAAGTGCACAACCCAATTTTAAGCCATCCTGGTGACTTCAGCCCTGGAAGGTAGTGAGTTGGACAGGTCAGTTATCGATTTTGTGAAAGTGGTCTGAGTTTTAGATGTGCTTTTTATATGAATCTATTTACTGAACAGTAGCTGTTCCTTCATATGTGTAACAAAAACATTGACTGTAAGACCTAAAGTAAGCATCAGCAATCAAACAAAATGCTTTATTACTAAATTACCTGCTTCCTTAGCCATGTCAGGATAATCAGCACTCTTCTCATTAGGCTTTGTAAACTGAAAAGAGAAAAGGAAGAAAAACAACCCAAGAATAAATCACAGTGAGATTTAATTCATCTTTTGCTCAAAAGATATATTTAAAAGCTTTATATTTAATTTAGAAAGCAGTTTTAAATAATGCAAATTAAATGTAATTTAATTCACCCAAAAGTGCATGCACAAAATCTTTACAATTCCCATGTGCTACTGCCAGAACCTGTGATGGCTAAAAGAGAAAACAGTCCAACTTTATGGAAGCTGAGGGCCATTTTTGCTCAGCATTAGCGAAGATCCATGACTATGGAGATGGACAATAATCCTGTCCAATGCCTGTGGGTGGAACAGAGAATAACTGTCATCTTTACTGATTCATCATAATACATGGCATAATCTTCACTAAGGCTTTGATAAATACTTCTCTTCCATTTTACTTTGTTATACTCCCATTTGTAACAAGAAAATGCTTGGATTTTGTACAGAATTTATCACAGATTACTCCTCACCATTGGAGTAGAGGTGGCATTTCTATTTTCTTTGCAATGTGACTCATTAGAGATCACTACAAGTACATGTGGTTGGCATTTTTATGTCACTAACAAAAAGTATCACTGCTAAAAAAAGTCCTCATGCTAACTACTTGTAATCCTACAAATTATTTGATGTCCCCTGTGAGTATATAAAAGTTGATTTGCTGCCTCCTTGTGCTTACCTCCCTGACTCCCGTCATTTGCAACACTTAGCTGTACTTTCTGCAGTGCCTCCTTTCGTTAATTTAGACAGAGAATCTTCAGAGCGAAGGTCATAAAAAACAGTTGCTGAGTCGATGATTGTAAAAGTCTGTAAGAGTGATTGATACTGCTTGGGCTAACAAGGAGGGAGAGTACTGACAATTCCCCAAATCATGCTACACTGGGAACTGAGGTGATCCACTTCTGAAAAGGAGCAGCACTGTCGAAATGACAGTTACAAGCACAGAAAACATGGACTGTTGTTGTCAGAAGGTATAATAATTTTTAGCAGTCATTACTTCATTCAGATCAATAAAATAGAAACCATACAGTCCTAAATGATTTCAAAGTAAAATACTTGATGCAATATGGTGTCTAACAGTTTTTACTTGTCTCTTCCATGAGCACATCACAAGTGACTTCATCGTGAGGCCCAGTAACTTCTACAACTACACTCTGTGATCCAGTCCAATAAACACAATTTGTTAACAAAATTGTCTCTAACCTTTCAATTCCTCCCTTATCACATTGCATGCTGGGGAAATACCCATGCAGCAACAAGAAAAAAGTTATTATTTAAAAGGTGGCCAGGGGCAGGAGTTTCTGACTAGTCTGGCAAATACCGAAATTGTCTTAAGGTTCATCTATCAAGACAAAAATGGTTCCTTTAGCTTTTGCTCTTCTTTGAAAATCATAGAATCGTTTAGGCTGGAAAACACTTTTAAGATCAAGACCAACTGTTACTCCAGCACTGCCAAATCCACCACTAAATCATGCCCCTAAGTGAACATCTTGGTGTCTTTCAAGTCTCCCTAGGGATGGTGATTCCACCACTGCCTTGGGCTGCCTGTTCCTAGGTTTGACAACCCTTTCGGTGAAGGAATTTTACTTAATCCTCATCTTAAACACCCTCTTTGGAAACTTGAGGCCATTCCCTCTTGTCCTGTCACTTGTTACTTGGGAGAAGAGACCCACGCCCCCCCCGGCTACAGCCTGCTGTCAGGGAGCTGTGGAGGAGCCGAGCGGTGCCAACTGTGCCCTCACAACCCACGGATCAGGCGCAGAAACGCCCCAGGAGAGCCCCTGCAGGGCCCCTGCCCTCCCCGAGCCCCGGGCCAGCGGGGACAGGGGAACGCTTTGCCCGCTGCAGGGCTGTTGTATCGACCCGCTCTCCGCACTTCACCACGTTCACCTTGGCCAGGGTCCGGCCTCCCCCACACGCCGAGCGAGGGTACACTTTGCGCGGAGCCGCTGCCGCCCGGGCCGGGACCCCACGGCTCTGCCACTGCGCTCCTGAGGTGCCATCGCGTCCCGCGAGAGGCTTCACCCGCACCGTGGAGGGCGCGGGCGGGTCCCGCAGCACCCCCTCAGCGTCAGCACGGGACACCCGGGGAGCGCCGCCGAGGCCGGCCCCGCGCGGGGCGCGTTCCCCCTCACACACACGGGTGCCGGGGAGGGCGGCGGTACCTTGGTCATGCCGACGCCCACCACGAACACCCGGCGCTGCATGATGGCGCCAGACAAGCCCGCTTCCCGCAGCCACCGCGTCCGACGGGCCCTCAGCGACACTGGGGGCGGGGCGAGCTGGCGGGGCGGGACACCATAGCCCCGCCCCTTAAAGGCGCAGCGCCCCCCGTGCAGCACCGGGCGGGTTGTACCTGTCCACAGCACAGCCATGGCCATTCCTACAAACATCTCTGCCTATCCCCCTGAATTCCCCCATCCTGGTGATTCATCAGACATTTTCCCAAAGCGGAGGTGGAATGAAGCTACTCTCTTCTCTTCGAGTCCAGAGAAGGGCAGTGAAGATGGTGAAGGGTCTGGAGGACAAGTGATGAGGAGTGGCTGAGGGAGCTGGGGAGGCTCAGCCTGGAGAAAAGGAGGCTCAGGGGGAACCTTCTGGCTCTCCACAACTCCCTGACAAGAGGGTGCAGCCACGGAGGGGTCAGGCTCTGCTCCCGGGGAGCAAGGGACAGGGCAAGAGAAATGGCCTAAAGTCACACGAGAGAACGTTTAGGTTGGACATTATGAAGAAATTCTTCACGGAAAAGGTGATTAGATATTGGAATGGACTGCYCGAGGAGGTGCTGGAGTCACCGTCCCTGGAGGTGTTCAAGGAAAGACTGGATGTGGCACTCAGTGCCATTTTCTAGGGGACAAGGTTGGACTTGATGATCTCAGAGCTCTTTTCCAACCTAATTGATTCTGAGATTCTGCAATTCTTTTCCTTCAGAAATGCCTTCAGGACCAACACTTGGAGAGATCATTCTCTTTTTCTGAAATGATGCTTGTTGCCCACAGATGCTTTTACAGTGAAAGCTGAAACTTCATCAACTCACACTTCCAAGCATCCTTCCCCTTCCCTCACTCCGCCATCCTTGAAGATCTCCACGGCTCAGGCAAAAAGGCAGTCACCTCCTGCCTTCCACAGATATCCTGGCGGCATCTTGCACAGCCGGTGCCAACTTCAGCCCAGCTTCTGGCGATGGTGTTTGTGGCAGCGACCTTGTTGCCCACCGCACGGCTCCTCACCCGTAACTAACCCTTCCCGTGCAGCGGGCCGTAAGGAAGCGCTGCTGACTTCCCTCGCAGCCGTTCCCCCTGGAGGCGGAGCGCGGTCCCGGCGGACGGTGTTGTTCCAGCAGCGGCCATGCTGCGGCTGAGCCGGGCGGTGCCCGCGGCGCTGCGCGGGGCGCGGGGCCGGGCGGACGCGGCCGAGGCTCGGCGGGGCGCGGAGGTGCTGCTGAGCGCGGCCGGCGGCGGTGAGTGCCGGGGACGCGAGTGCGGCCGGGGCGCGGCTCCCGCCGCTGCGTTCTGCTGAAACTCCTCGGCCCCAGGCCTGGCGTGAGCGGGTTCCCAGCGCTGCGGTGCCCTCGCAGCCCGAGCCGGTGTGACAGCCCTGCAGAGCCCGGGTCGCTCATTGTTTCTTTGCTTTCAGTTATGCCTCGATACTTTATTCCAGGAACACTGCTGCCGAATGAATAGCTGGGTACATTTTTTTTTTTTTTTTAGTTATGTGTGCAGGAGAGCTCAACGCAAGTTCTAGTTTGCATGCTTTAGATTTTTCCAACAGCAATAACGTACAGGGATAAAGGCTGGACAGGGCCTGGGCAGGTCTGTGCACATTTATCCATGAGAGCCACTAAGCAGTTTGAGGTTTGGTTCAGATTGCCAATGGATTTACTATCTGTGTAACTCTTGCAAGAGCTTATAAACAGTTCTTGGTCGTTTTGTTGGTTACATGTACATTAAGCAGTGGCCAGTTTTGACTTTCCTTTGCTGGTGCCCACGGTCACTTGTGTCTCCATTGCAATGTGACACATCTCTGGTTCAGTAACTGGCCACTGACATAGGCACAGGAACAGACAGAGTCCTTCCAGCAGGGTAGAAAGACCCAGAAAGGCAGGTGAAGGTGCACCTACAGCACAGTAACAGTATCTTACAATGTTAAGGCCTGGGAAGTGAGCAGAAGTCAGGCCAAGGAAATGAGAAATGTGTTTTCTCTCCAAAGCATACAGAAACCAGTGGATAATAATTTACAAATCACATGTGCAAAGGAGAAGTAGGTAGATGTTTGGTTTTATTTTTCTGCTTGGACTTAGGAACTTTGAGTGGAGTCCTTTCTGCTGATGAGCTTACAAAGTTGAAATTAAATGGAACTGCAATTTCAAAATGGTTCTGGAACATGAACTGAGAGTGACCTGTCTGTGCTGTTCTCATGCAAACAGCAATCCCAAGAGGATGGCTTTCTTCATTAAGGAATGTGCTTGAACATAGTAAGACTGTACAATAAAAATAAATTAAGTAACATTCAAAAGAGAAACCTAAAATAGATCATTTGGGTTTTGGTTTGTTCTCTGGGGTTTTTTCCCCATCTCTGCAGTGATTCTAAGATATATGTTCTTGGATGTCCTGTTCATTTTTTAAAAGTCTGCTTACTCACAGTCTTCACAGTGCTACTGAATTTTACAGTTGTTCTACATAACTGGGTTTTGTAGACATGGTGTGCCACCTCCACTTTTAAAATAACTGATTGTTTTAGAATATACTTTACATCCATTTTCAGGAAGGAGAAGATGCAGCATATGCACCTATTATTGCCAGTTGAATTACTGTGTCAGAGAACTAAATGAAGTATAACTGGAATTGTCTCCTATTACTAAGGTATTGCTGAAATCCTAATGAACCGACCCCACGCGAGAAATTCACTGGGAAAAGTATTTGTAAATGAAGTGAGTATGGGCCTGGCCTGTGAGTGTGTTTGGAATCATGATCAATAACTAACTGCAATGAGAATAGTTGTGGGAAATCCTAAGCAAAAACTTGTCTCGTGATGAAGGTTAGTGGGAGAAGGCATCGGGGCAAGGCAGGTAAGCCTGGAGAAAAAGAGATTGTAATCCTCAAATGTGAACTAGGCAGAGATATTGAGTTAAGTTAGCTAATTTAAGTTAATTTATTGAAATTAAATCAGATGCAAATTAACGTCCTTACTTGTGTCATTACAACAAAAACATACTCATTGTCACACCTTAGCAGGTGATCTGTTCAAGGATGATACATCCTAGAGAAAGTCTGGCTCATGCCTAGACAGAAAGGGGAGTTTTGGGGACAGCAAAGGTTCATCTCTGAGTGGAAAGAAAAAGGAGATGGGGAAATGTGTCATTCTGAGTTTGTCATGGAAAAACCTGCAGGTTCCACTCACATGATTTCCATTAATTTCCTGGCACCTGCAGGGAAAAAACACTTCTATCATAGATTAGAAGCTTGCTGTAATTTAGGTGTACATATACATCCATAAGCCTGAAGTTTTTTTTCTCTTGTCTGTGCTCCCTTCCTCGTAGCTGTTCAGTGCTCTGGAACAGCTCCGCTTCGATGAGCAGGTGCGTGTGGTGGTGTTCAAGAGCGAGGTGAAAGGAGTGTTTTGTGCAGGTGAGTAACAAGGGCTCTGCAAACTATTCTCAAAAAATGTGATAGCTCTTAAGGCTGTGTGCTGATCAGATCATGCAGAAAAGCAGTTGGAAATGCCTGCTAAAATAAATAAAAATAAATCTGTTGAAAGGGCACAGAGGAGCACCCTAGTTAGTCATTGCTTCAGCCCAAATGTCCACACTCCAACTTCCACTGACCTCACTTAACTGGAACCCTGTATTTCAAGGCTTCTGAAATGGTCTGTCCTCAGAGAGGGATAGGAGGGAACACAGTTTGGATGTATTTTCCTGGATTTTAACCTTTTTCTCCTTTATTTAGGAGCAGACTTAAAGGAACGTGCAAAGATGGATGATGCAGAAGTTGGAGAGTTTGTTAGAAGACTGAGAAATCTCATGGATGAAATAGGTAAAGGATTCTCTCAGTTGGAAAATTTATCCTAGACCACTCACAGTGAAACATTTAGAAATGCTGTAGGAGATAACCAGAAGGTTGTCCACCTAGGAGTAGCTTCCCAAATGGCTCCAGCTTATGCCTGAAACAAAGATCCAGTTAGAATTAAATACCAGCTATCCTGTTGTCACTCCAAGGACAAGATGCATTTCTTATCCACAACAAGGCACATACACATCTGTGTAATAAATACCTGCTCTGAGAAAGCATTTATACACACTTCTGTGGAATCCTTGATAGGCAGTGCTGTGTTGGTTGTCCCACTTCCAGTACATGCTCAGAAACACTCATGATACAGCAGTGACCTAAGAACATGGATTTGAATCTCTGAATGGGTTTGCTAAATAGATTTGTGGAATGTCAGGGGGGTTGTATCTACAACTCCCCCACCCCCTTTTCTTGTTCTTTGCAAAAGGAATATAGACTTCTGCAATTGATTTTCTTCCCCAATTTATGAATTATTCTGCTCTCACTAGAGAGAAACAGCAAAGTGGAATTTCAAGACCAAAAGTTTGTGGCAGAAGAAAACAAGTTCTTGAGCAATTTTGAACTAAAAGCTTTAAAATTTAAGGATTTCAATTGCAGAACCGTATGGAACAGAACTTCTGGAACACAGCTGTACAATGTGTGCTCTCTTCTGTAGCTGCCCTGCCTGTGCCCACGATCGCTGCAATCGATGGCTACGCCTTGGGGGGTGGATTAGAACTGGCCCTGGCCTGCGACCTTCGAGTAGCAGGTTTGTGTTGCTCAGTGCAGGAATCTTTTGTAATTGACTGGTGACTGTGTTTTAAAGAGAACTTACACACATGATAGTGGATTGTTGATGGAATCCAGAAGCTTGAGAGGAACTTAAACAGTAGGCATTTGTCCAGAAATTGTGACGTTTAGTTACTATTGGGAAAGTAGCTTCCATGTTTAAAAAGTAAAGCCTGGTTTTAGATGAGATTAGGATTCAATTAGAAAACTATTTATTAGTAGAATTAAATAGTTATTGTAACTTAATACTGGATCAGCACTCTGGCTAGATCTAACCTTTCCAATTTAAGTCAGTTTGTGCTGGAAGACTTCCTTCTTCTGTTTCCGTGCTTCCATCCATTACATTTTATCTAGTAGGGACCCAAGGTTCATTCTTCTAGATAAAATTGCTACAATTGAGGTAAGCAGCCATATTACACATCCCTTATCTGGCTTGAGATGGACATTGATTAAGTACTATATATTCAGACTTTCTAGTTATCTGGAGAAATCCAGTTCGGTATTTACAGTTTGTAGTCTTATTGATCAGTTCAGTATGGAACATTTGTAGTTATAAAAATCAAAATGTAACTAACCCTACATTTATTTTTTTAATAGCTTCATCAGCTAAAATGGGCCTTATTGAGACCACACGAGGACTTCTGCCTGGAGCAGGTAATCTTCATTAAATCTTCAGTCTCACTTTCCCAGCTGCAGCATAAATATTTTGCCATTAGAGCACTTCAGGTGTTTTGAAGGTAAATTAGAAGTAGCATCTTACAGTGACACAAGAGATCTGTGAATCAAGAGATCTGTCAATCAGGAGTTCTGTCCCAAGCCCCAGATCAGACTTCCTCTGAATTTAGGAAACTCTCTTTACAGCTTTTCTTGTTCATCAAAATATTCAAAAGGGATGGTGAAGCCTTTCAGAGGCCTTTAAAAATGTTGACATATTCAACTAGTAGTTATTAAAGAAACATATGATCCCTTTATTTTTTAAGCCTCCTGGTTTTGTAAGGAGACAAAATACTACCAGGGTATTTCCCAGAAATGGAAAATGGTGTTTTCCCTGTTGTCCTAAGGTGGAACCCAGCGCCTTCCCAGATGTGTTGGAATAGGTCTTGCAAAGGAACTCATTTTCACTGGTAGACAGATCGATGGACAACAGGCCTTCTCCGTGGGACTGGTTAATCACTCAGTGCCACAGAACAGCGAGGGAGATGCAGCTTACCAGAGAGCATTAACTTTGGCTAAGGAAATCCTGCCTCAGGTGCGTGCATTGTTCATGTGACCAATGTAAAGGCAGCGTTTGTGATTCCCTTAAGACAGGACAAACAACACCTGAAATTCCTTTCTCTGAAATACTGAAGTCTTGGTTCCTGATCTTTAAGTCTCTTAACTGTCCCTTTTTGTGAATGCAGTTTCAGTAGGAACAAGCATTAACATCCAGCTTAACCCACAGGACAGTTTTACTCCGCAGCTGCACGCATGCAGTTCTGCAGGACACATTGAAACCTCACACTGTGTATTTCTGTGAAGTGCAGATATAAATTGTTCTTTTTAAAATACTTACTAACTTACTGCAAATTTCTGTAGGGTAAAAGGTCATTTGGAGCTAGGATAATGATACAATTAATCTATTATGAATGAATGTGGCTTTAATTACTTTTAAATGATTGTTGTGGTTTGGTTTTGGTTTTCTTTTTTTAATAAAGGCACCATTTGCTGTGAAGATGGGAAAACTGGCAATAAACAAAGGAATGGAGGTAAGAAATTTTTTTTTTTAAATACTGAGGTGCATGAAACAGATGAGCAGCCCTTACAAATTACTATGGTAAAAATGTTTAGAACAGATGAGTTATAATATTTTTTTGTATCAGGCATTTAAAACCATTTCAGACGTTTTAAAGATTTTCTTTGAAGATGAAATTAATATGGCAAGATTTTTATTTTCTACAGATGCTAATGCTGTAGTTCTAATACTGGAGTCAATGTCACTCACTATGATTGAATGTTTATTGATTTGAGAGCTGTGAAGTAGCTTTGAGGGCTGTCCTTCAGACAAATCTCACCCTTGCCCTCTCCTCCCCAGGTTGACATTGCATCAGGGATGGCTATTGAGGGGATGTGTTATGCCCAGGTAGGTTACCTTCAGAATTCATTCCTGAAAGGAACAACTGTATGTTAATTATAGGATGAGCTTTACAAGTGCTTTTAGTTTTAACGAATTCAAAACTATTCCTCGTGTAGTTCTTTGCGACAAGTTTTGAGATCATGCACCTTTCTCAGCTAAAGGAACAATACAGTGTATTACAATATTAAAATATAATGTGTCTCTCAGTGTATTTTAAGATGGTAAAGTATTAAGTTTATGGAAAAGTGTTCTCCTATATAGTTCTATGGTCTTTGTCTTACATGCTTTCCTTGTGAGTTACACTACAATCCAGTCTCTATTTTCCAAATTGCAAAACGTGGAAGGTGGGACATAACTTATCATTGAAAGAAAAGCAATCTTAGTCTTAGACCACTACTGCCAGATTAGCCAGGACTTAAAAACACATCAGACTTGTAAATGGAAAACATACCATTTTCTTTCCTTTTTTTCTCATGTAGAATATTCCCACAAGAGACCGTCAGGAAGGGATGGCTGCCTTCAGGGAGAAACGACCACCACGGTTTATTGGCAAATAGTGCTTTCTAGCTTTCCCTTGGGTTTTTGGAGATAGAGTAGGACTGAAGAGGATCCACTGATTTCTTAAGATTATTTTTGTAACACCATTCTGTGCACTTAACTCCTTGCCTTGGACTGCATTTTTGAATACTCCATTGATCATTTTTCTGTACAAATCTCCAAATAAAGATTTAACTTTGTAGACCTGATCTTTAAAGCACATACATCTGAAGTCAGTGGTTGTGACTCTCACACAGATGTCAAGTAAGAAATATGGGGAAGGTCTGGCTCACTGTAAGCAAACTAAAAAAAAAAAAAAGGCAGAAAACATACTGCATCTAAATACTGTTAGGAAAAACACTGAAGAGAAAGTGAAGATGTATCAAGTGCTCTTCCCACTACTTTAACAAAACCAACAGTTCTAACACAGAGCAATGGCCCTTCACCCCAGCTCTGCTGTGAGTAGTGTAACAGAGTATACTGACTCCAGCCAGCTGAACTCACCTCTTTGGCACAGTGCTTGAGATTACAGGGCCTGTATGTGCACAGATACGTAAGGCCATCACATCAGTCTGTGCCAGACACCTCAGGCACATCACCTCTCTCCACCACCTGTTTTCCTCTGTTGCCTGACTGGAAGTTGTTTTCTCCCTCTGCTTTGAGGTTCTCCAGTACTAAAACATGCCACACAATTTAGCTTCTTACTTCCCTAGACTGGGGATTTCAAGCACAAATGAATTAGTAAGCAAATGCGGTTTTAGGAAATGCTTTATAGGTTATCAAAATAAGACTCACGAAATGTGGCTTACCACACTGAAACTTCATGCTGTGATAGTATCAAAGCAAACCACAGTTTCACTTGTGCCAAAAGTTAATCAATGCAGGTGAGGGAACCTTAACCAATTTACACGCATACAAATTTTCTATGTAAAGATCTGCAAAGGTAAAGCAGAGTCAGGATCTTCAGCCTTCACAAAAGATGGCAAATGCTAGAGGTGCAACACAAGAGTTTAAAAAGTTGCTTCTGGAATTATGCTACCCGGGCAGAAACTCCGGAAGCTGCACAGGAATGTGAAGAGACCTTTCTATAAGTGGCATCTACAAATAAATTTAGTGGATTTATACCTTGTAGGCATTCATAGTTTTCAGCTTGAAAGGATTCTGCTCACTGTTTGCCTGAAGCATGTGGGAGCAAAAGAAAATGAGTATTTAGAATCTCTGCTTGCTGGTTGCAGAACTTCATGAAGTGACTTGTCTTCCCCCCATGTGGCCTGATGCCAGTATCACATGTATTTTGTGCTGCATGGAAGAGTCGATTTTTTTTTTTTTAAGTTAAGTTGCTTCAGCAAATTCTCCTGTTATTAGGAAAAGACAGTACTGTAAGGAGAGTTGTCATCTTTATTTTAAAATCTTGTAGCAATTGATTTATATTCATTCTATTAACACCAATTTTGACAAGTTTTGTGTTCCATTTCATGTAACGGAAATTCCATAGAAGTCCCATAGCAGACATCTCAGAAAGGTGGTGGGTAAAAGCTTGTAGGCTGTTTTTTATTTTTAAAACACCTTCATAATTCAAAGCTACAGCCAGCTGAATTTCTGTTGGAATTGAGAAAACTGTATATAACCAGATCCACACATGAAAATGATGCTAGCCAAATTATACTTTTGTACAAAAACCATTTACACAACACTGATTAAATTATTGGATCAGTACATTTTGAAGTTGCTGAAATACACAATAATTAGCTTATTGAAGATTAGAGGTGGTGTTTTTATTTGAAGGATGGGAGTTGGGAGGGAAAGGAGTTAAAAATAGCCAAATATAGTCATCATGAAGAAGCCATCCCTGCTAGTAAGCTACCAAACTTAGGTTTTCTTTTCAAATTCAATTACCAAATATTTACAGAAGAGTCTCTGAATATCAATCAGTTGCCATGGAAATATGGAGACTAAGCAGAGAAACAAAAACAATACCTGAAATAAAATTGATTTGAATGGACATGCAGTTTGCTTCCATCACTTGCATTGTATCAGGCATCTGTACACTGTGCAATATGTTTCACTCAACACATGGTTTGAAACCCATAGGTAATCAAGAAAGAAAGAAGTTGTTACAATTAGCATATTTATGTAAAATTTCACACTCCACAAAACAATGCAACTGACACAGGGCTTACATAGAACATTGGGTGATATTTTGCACTCACTGTGATGGCTTGGAGATATAATTCACTGCACAATACTGACAGAATATTTACAGAAAACGAGAGCAATCATTAGTCTCTTATAAATAAGGTGACCAAATATCCCAGCCTTCTATGAATACATGCAACCCCCTTCATGATAAAGTCATGTCAGTTATTTTGCTCTAATGAGCCTTCTCCTTTCCCTATCAGTATTCTAAAAACAAAAGAAAGATATCACACACAACCAAAGTAGTCACACAACAAAACCCCCTTCTTGTTATACAGTTTAAAATCTCAAACATTCTTTTAGTACTGTCTTATTTTAGTTCTGTTTCTACTGCTTTACTTCAGTGGGTTTCCCCTTTCCCTGAATGTGATGCTGGTCCCCACCTTGACAGGAGCAGAGAGGACTCTGGAGAAATGAACTGTAAAAAGGCATTGTTCCAGCAGTATGGAAAACAAAAGAACATGGCTTGCAGGCAAAAGGAAAAAGGAGTTGAAGACCCCATTTGTGTCTAGAAGGGCATTTTCGTCACGTTAGTTACAAGTCTCTCTGTAACCTGCATGCATGTACTTTTGTTTTTATCTGTAAGTGTTGATCTCACAACCACACACGGTTCTATTCAAACACCAAACTGGTGAACAGTGTTATGAAGAGCAATCACAGGGATGGAATAGCTTTTTCTCCCGGAAGTCACACAACAAAATACTCCTTAAAGTCTTCTTTTCAGATGTGCATATTGATCTGTACAAGTCCCATCTCCTGGTAGCCAGCACTAACCCTACAGGTATGACCAGCTCAAGCTGTGACCCTTTACAAGTTGTGTACGAGGTTGCCATTAAAGGTTACCACACATGGTTCGGGTACCACAGTTACTGGCAAATCACTTTAATGGTGACCAATATATTACAAGTTACTCCAACTACACACACATCAGAGAGGATTATTACAGAGACAATACTATACACTCCTCTACCTGCAGCTTTCAGTTTGGTTTGGTTTGTTGCTGTTTCCTACACGGTGGTGGTCTCCCATGGCGCATAATGTGTTTTTCTAAACTATCTAGGATGGCAATAGCAATCCTTTGGACATGGGGATCAGTGTGGACGTTTTCCTTGATGTTGTACAAATGCTGCAAACCACCTTCTTCAATTAACATGCTGCAGTATCTGGCAGCTGTAATAAGATTATAAAAAGGGAATTAAAAACAGAATTATCTAGGGTAAAGGCACCAGACGCTGTAAACACTGATTCAAATCCACTTTTGTCTCCAGGCAGTATTTAAGACACTCCCTAAAGTGTCCACAGAAGTGCGTGAGTACTTTAACAAGTGACAACACAACAGAGTTATTTGGGCAGGACTCCAGTTGTAATCAGGTCTGTTACCAGTCTGCCTCAGCTGACTGGAAAGTGCCCTGTATGCACAGCATTCTCTCTCCCCCCACCTCCTATACAGGCATTTAAAGGGCACATATGCAAACTATAAGAAATGGTAATCAGAAGTACAAGAGTGTCTATGAGTATCCAGGTAAAAACAGCACCTTTACCAAAACCCTCAGTACAGAAGAGTTACCAAAAAATGATATCAGATATACTACATCATTTGTACAGGCTTGGAGAGCGAATACAAACTAGTTCCTTCCAATAGTCTGCCAAATACTATTCATCCCCGCTAGCCATTAATTAGTTGAAAGTTGCTATGAATGCCTTTCCAGAGTTTCTTTCCACTTTCATTGTGGATTTCAAGAAGTTGAAATCACACCTTCATCAGCTCCAGCATTATTAAGAGCAGGGAACAGCTATAAAAAGAGCTGTATGGTGAATGTAATGTGCAAGCTCCAGGAGTTGTTATGGAAAGGTCAGGATGACTGTAATGCAATCCACAGGGCACTACCCTCAGATGGGCCCAATTTCACCATTCATCTCAGTGATGCAACACCAGACTTGTTTAAATGCTGATGTTAAGCATTTCACTGGGGATCACATTTACTGCAGTGCTACTAATATATTAGTTAAGTAAGCTCATTGAGGTCACCATGACATAGACAAACAGCAGAAGCTGAAAAAAATATACAAAAAAATTAAACCGATTACTTTATACCATCATCTGTAAGAGAGAGTCAAAATAAAATACATCTTCTCTCCAGGACTAAAAGCCTTCTTGGTACCAAGCACCAAAAGCTGAAGATTTTCCTCCCAAATACATCTTCATAGAATTAAACACCTTTTCCCTCAGAGTAGGTTATTACATTTGCTACCAAACATTTGATTTCTCTGCAACTTAATCCAGAATCTTCTGCCATAAACTACCATCAGAACAAAATTTAAGGAATTCTGTCTTGGTATCAAATCAGGAGTAGGCCAATACAAACCTCTGTGGCATGTTGGAAGGTCAGAGGGTAGGGCAGCACAAAATAAACATAAATAGAACAAATAGGGCATCACTAAGTTAACAGGAGTGAGGCACGAGGAGAAATTACAGGGCCTTAAGCAAAATCTGTCATCCAGAGTGTGATCAGTAAAACAACTTTGTCAGAACAGTCCTACTTCAACGTGAAGAGCCCTCACAGATTTCTGGACAGTACCCTGGGAACAGTGGCTCATTATATTTACAAGCTCCATAATGAGCAGCAAACCAGTATTCTGTGTGCAGTTATATATTATCTCATGTTATTGGTTGGTCCTGAATAGATGTCACTGCAGAAACAGTAATTTATGGGACAGGGATAAAGAAGCCTAGGTATGCTGTCATCAAGGAGATTAAAAACTGGCACAGAAAACACTTTTAATACTTTAGAGGAAAGCTGCTTTATATACACATACTCATAGTCAAAAATTTATGTCAAAAAACCAAAAAAAAGCATTAAAAGCAAGGAAGGTTTGTCCACTTTTACATTTAGGGATGGTTGGGAGATTTATTTCTTTTTCCAACCCTTGTGCATTACATCAAATGCTCTTAAATAATTTTACTTCTCATTTTGCAGATGGGAAAGACAGATTAAGAAAGTGACCTTTATGTCACAGCAAGTTACTGCAAACAGGTGATTAGAGATGAGGACTACCTATCACTTCTGTTCTGATAGTAAGACACTGCTACCTGCTATGGTCATTGTTCTTAATTTAAAAGGAATTTGTTGCCCATCATTAATACTTGCATTTCTGAATAAAAACACCTGTCCAAGCCAAAAATGTAGTTCATCTTAACATATCCACATTTTGGAATGAATACTATGCACCTAAGAGTAAAAGTCCAGTAAATAAATATATGTAAGGAACTTGTACTACTCTCTTTTTCTGCCCCATTTAGTCAAGGCCCAAATATAATTTCTCCAGTGGATGAGGAGTGAATACCCTAGTAATTCTTATTTTTTCCACTTCATGCTAGTGAATAATATACTAAGAAATAAGAATTTAAAGATTAATATTCTCTTAATACATACGATTTTTGCTGCAGACATGCTGCATGGCCCACACTGCCCATAACTGGACACCAGGTGTCATGAAACAGCCAAGTAGTGGAAAAAATGGATTGAAAGACCTATAAAAAAATGGAGAGAAACAGTTACTTGTTTTACTACGAGATATAATTACTTCAGAGGTCACATGTCTGCTCATTCAGCTATAGGTTAACTAGGAGAGACACTGATAAACATTAAAAGGCTGGTCTGCTGCATCTAAAATTACTAGCAAAAATCAGATATAGTGGATATGTGATATGCTTTTTTTTGTTGTTTTTTAACTTTCCAAATTCTTGATCACAAGATGATAGTTACCTGTAAGCCACCATCTCACATTCTGGGGTTGGCCAATTCAAAATGGCAGAATGCTGTAAAATACAGAACCGAGAACACTGATTGTTAAATACAAACATTGAAAAAAATAAAGAAGACTATGATAAAATTCACCATCATTTCTGTACCAGCTGTTCAAGGAGAGACGTCCTCTGGCTGCGACTTAATGTCCAGGCCTGCTCTCCTCGAGATATCAAATGAGCAATAATCCCTGCTGCGAAGTAGCTGACTTCCACCTCCACGCTGTGCAACAATTTACTGATGTGGTCTATGAAGTCCTTCCACATTAATTCAGAATGGAGTTCTTTAACTTCAGCTATGTTATTCTGGAATGGGGGAAAAAGAAAAGAGAGAAAATATCAACAGAAGGAACATTGTGTGAGGGAGATAAACATAAACTTGAACTACATTGTGTGCCTAAACACAGACACCCAGATGAGATCTTCGTTCATCCAGGTGACCACCACATGCCGAAATACTACTTTTGCTTTAGGAACTTTTCCAGTCTAATACAGGAATCTGCCTCAAAGAGGTTTTCTCATAAGTGATTTTATGCCATTAACATGCAGATTATACTAAATTAAAGACTGGTTTTAGCATTCTCAAACACAATTCCAGTAAACTTCAGCAGTGCACAATGCTGCACTCCACTGAGTTTCAACCTACTTCTCACATTTGGACTCATGTGAAGTCTCACTCATTGTCCTTTCTTAAAAGCTCTTTTTATTTACTGTAACCATCAATTTCAGCATTACTTTGGAAGAATTCATAAAACAGTCCAAAACCATGTCAATTCTGAATAATACACACTATAATAAAGATTAAAGAAGAACATAAAAATATTAGGGAATTTTTCAGATTAACATAGGGTAAAAAACCCTTTCAAAATTAAATTTTAAAAGTATATATTTCAGACTTTTCTTTTTTTTCATCTCACCAGAAGTCCAAGAACTTTCTGTTGAATAGATGATTCAGATGGGAAAGACTGTGAATCAAAGAAAAAAAACAACAGGTAAACATTTGTGCTTATTATTGAAACAGCTTTAATTATAAACCTGTGTTGATAATCCACCACCAAACCCACACTCCTCACCTCTAAGACTCTCATGAAAAGTTCTAGCCCTTGATTTTCAATGAAGTGCCGACACGTTGTAGGAGATTCATCAGTGAGGTTCCAAAGTGCACTCAATGTGAATTTGAGGGTGGTATCTACAAGATTCTGATTTGTTTTCTGTTTAACTATTTGTAGAAGTTGCTAGGGAAAAAAAAAAGAAAATATTAAAATATGTATTAGCTCCTCTGCTTCTTGTTGCACCAACTGGGGCAATGCATAGCTGTCATTTCTATGCAGAGTAAAGATTTACATATTTAGAGTCAAACTATACAAAATAGAACAGCTATTAAACTTTCTACCTCCCCTTTGAACATGGTTGCCTGCTTACTTTGCTTTCACAGTAATTACATCTGTAGTGCTATTACAGATGACACAAAGCCATCCACAGAACTCTGGACCCCAAAGAACATTTACAGCAGTAAGCATTTACTTCAAATATTCTCCTTTTGAGCATCTTTTGTCTCAAACAACGGATTTCAAATCAAGATATGCCTTCCTATTTTACTCTGCATTAATTGTGTCAAGTTTTTCCACTTTGGCTTACCTTTTAAAGAACTTTCACATGAACACATTGTTAATGTGTTCTTAGAATTTTATCTCTTTATGTTTACTTTGTATCTTCAGGAATACTGTTGTATGAATAGCTGGAGAGGATGGGATGTCAGGAAAGTATCTGACTTACCCTAACAATGAAGAGTTCTGCACCAAGTTGAGCTGTTTGCTCGGTTGAAAGCTGTAAACAAACAAAACCATATCAACAATTTTTTAGACTTTAGAAATATTATCATATCATCTCAAAGCTTAAATTCCATACCTTTGCAGCAAGAATGGAAATTATGGCTACAGCCATCCTTTGCATATTCTGATCTTCATGATTACACAGCCACTGCATAACAAGTTTGGCTGCTTCAAATCTGGAAGTTAAAAATAAAATTAATTTTCATAAATCTCATAAGTCTTAGTAAAAGAAAGATGCTGAAAGAAGAAACTGAAAGAAGTATGCCCCATACCAAAAAAAGTAGCAATACACAGTGAAATTGCAGGTATTGCATGAGCCTCTGTCACCTTTGAGCTGCTTGCTTAGGGTCTCTTATTTCTAATTATGTATCAAAGTGCACAAGAATTGCTTCCAAAGAGGGAAGAAAAATTTGGCACAATCTTTTGAAACATTAGACCACCACATTTCCAAGTATTTGGACAGAACATTTAAGTAGAAAAATGTCTGCAAAAAGCAATCCCATAGATCCTCAGAGAAATCCTGACTTTTGTTACATGCAATTAGTGACAGACCCATCCAGGTGAAGTAAAAAAAAAAAACCTGTATACCAAAGAATTTTTTCAGACCTATATTCAATGGTATATATTTGGGCCAATGGGCCTAAAATAATATAGGCCAGATAAATTCAGCACACTGGAATGATTTAAACTGAGCTAAACTGAGACCAGAAACAAAGCTTCTGAAGAAAAATAATCTGCAATGCTACAACTCATTTTAACTGACATATAAAACTTGCCTGTTAAATGGAACATCCTGAAGGATTCTGTCACTGCATAGTGAAAGAAGGCAATTCTTTTGCAGCTGTGAGAAATGAAAAATAATTGCTTCATCAGAAACACACCTATTTCAGAACACTTTCTTGCTACAAATCATTAAACGTATTTCCACGAGGTCCTGGGATGTAGAGAAATCCTTTGTTAMGGCCCACAAGACAGGGAATCCCAGAGAAAACGGAGGAATTTTGTCTTGTACCTGCTGATGATTTGGGAAGTGTTCCATGGCCTTGAGGAGCAGGTGAGTGACGTCGGCCAGGAGCCGCACGGGCATTCCCGCCGCCAGGTCCTGCTTGGTCAGGTTGAAGACGCAGGCGCTCGCTGCCAGCTGCACCGGCAGGTTCAGGGGGTGGTTTCTCATGCCGATCACCACCAGCTGAAATGCAACAGCTTTGCCCAATTTAGTTACTTACACATTTGCACACATACCCCAAGAACAATCTGCTGCCTGCTCGAGGCCACAACAATGACTCACGGCACCCAATTTCTGACTCCCTTTCACTTCAGTGAAAAACCCATCTGGTGTGATTTTAATTCTCAGCAATAACATTTCCTTCTGCTCAGCGATTCAAAGCTGACAACTTCTACTGCTCCAAGTCCTTTCRCACAGCTTGTAGCAACCTCTCAAATGAGAGGCTGCACAGGATGCAAGAAATTCCTAGAAAGAGCAGGCTGGGATAAAATCACCAAACCCTTTCAGAGGCAAATGAGGTAGGACAGAGTTTCTGCAGTGCAATGATAATGATGTAGTGGCTTGCGGTTTGGTGATCAGCCATTCCAAATCACATCCTAACCTGCTGGCTCAGGAAATATGTTTTTGCACCTTCTTCCTGAATTATGTTYTTGGSTGTGTAKGTTGATTGCAATCTCACCTAAGAAAATATTTTTCTTGTTGATTATTGACTGACAAAGTCTTTTTGATATTGATGACAGCAAATTCAAGGCTACTTGTTCAACATCAAAGAAGATAAGAAAAATATAAATGAGGTGTCCTACTGGTGCCTCTCTTTAGGATCACAACAGAACTTAAGCCATCTCTGATGTTCTGGACATGGAAAGCCAGTGCCTAGAATGGATTTCTAAGGAAGTTTTTAGGCTCCAGGTTAGAGCCCCATAAAGAACACTAACMATATCAATTCATTTGTTTTCATAGRGGAAGGTGACAGTAAACTACCACTGAATTCCCTTCTTATTATTACTGTTTTGTGAGTATCAGCAGAAGACACTGTTGTACCTGGTGAATAAGACTAGACAGACCCTTGATTTGAACCAAAACAGATAGGATCTAATGACAGAATTCAGCATCTGAAGAAAATTTCATATCATATTCACAGTTATGTGAAAAAATTAATTTAAATGCTACTAAATTTAGATACACCACTACAKATCAATTTTACTTAACATAAAACATTACAGGGCATCTTCTACATCACTCTTGTTTAAACAGTTCATTATTTTTATCTAACATTACAATTTTAGTCTTAAAAAACACAAGCAAAACTGTGAAAGCTTATAAAATAATTTATATCAGGGTTTTGGAGATGAGCTCAGGAACAATGCACGACAATCATCAAAACTGTATTATTTTACCTTTAAAATTTCAGGCTTAGTTTTTTCCATTACATGTGTCAGGCTGAATAAATGAAAGAGTGCTTCTCTCACAAAGAAAGCCCGTTCACTGTAACGCTTCAGTGCTTCCGAAATCTGAGTTTCATTTGCTTCTCCTGACACCTGTGAACACAGAAATAATCTTTAGTTCAAGATGTCATCATTTTACTTTCAAAGTTTTGGTCTCAAAAAGTGCRAAACCGCAGTTTCAAAGGCAGTGATTTGGCCAAATCCTTCAATAAGCAAATGATCGCCAGTCTGCTATATTTTCCATTTAACTATATTTTCAATTTATAACTGTAAGTTGTATAACTGAAGATGGTTTGTTCCTCAGTCCTACTATTTAATGAATCATTGCTGCAATCACTGGTTTTTAAAATTCTTAGGGCAGCATGCAGACTTTGTTCTACTTAACATGCCACATACAAAAAATGAAAATGTTCATAGGTTAAAATGTCACATTCTGTGCATCCTGTATTGTAGACAGGCATTTTTTGCAAGATCAGGAATATATTATAGCCTTGAGAGAACTGGTAGTGTCTTGGAGTTTGTTTTATATTCTCTACCRATTAGAACAGGGCAACCATATCTACTGCCATGTTGTGCAGCCAATTATACACTACATGAAAAATTTCCACTTGGCTTCATGTTCTCAACTATAATATCTGCCTAGTGTTCCTAATCWAATTTCATAGGGCTGCTGTAAAGACAGCAATATTTTACCTCTGCTGTTTCCAGACTGCTGTCCTGTTTATTCTTTAGCAGTATCTAGAGTAAGCAGCTGTATATTTCAGTATAGTTACTAATGAATTTAGGTCACAAAAAAAAAGAAAAAAAGGAGATGAAAACAATCATAGCCTACAGTCTCTTCTTGACAACTATGCCTTACAAAAAAAAAAAAAAAAAAAAAATGTAAACTGCTTTTTGCTAACCACACTGCCACAAGTCCATTATGGTTCACATTACTAGAACCTTCTTCCTTCCTGCCTTTTCATGGCACAGACAATTCCATGAAGCATGTATTCCCAACAGCAAGGATTACATTGTATTATAACCTCCTGATGCTGTACTTCATCACACCAAAGGGGAACTTGCTTTCTGCAACCATGCATTTCAACATTCAGACACTTCGCTATCAGCTGTGACAACGAAGTACTCAAGAGACCTGGCCATTAACAAAYGTGAAATGTTTCAGGGAAAAAAAAAATAAAATTGTGTAGCTGTGTTACTTCGCTTGCCTATAATAAGAGCATTCTGAATTTTAAAACTGAAGTGGAAAACTCAACTTGCACAGGAGACAGACTATGGACACATTAGGCTCTCTTCCTCATTCCCTCTGCAGCTTCCATCATCCTCATGGCACAGCGGAAAACAAAACTCAAGGATGATATACCACTGACATGTCTAAAACATCTTTTTTTTCATTAATTCTGACCCGTTCGCAGTAGGGACAGAATAGGCTCATTCTCCAATAACTGCATTCGGACTCTACAGAACAGGAAATCATGTCTTGTTGCCTGGSTCTAAAAGATAAATAAATGCACTTCAGAAAACATCATCTCATGCTGAAGGGCTAAGTAATTTAGGATTTGTTCAAGATGAGAAAGTCTTTTATCCTAAGTTATTGCTTCTTAGATGTGGTATTCATCACCAGAAGACCTTTCAAGGTGGGTAGAAATATTGTAATGGGAAATAGGTGATGGAGTGTAACAGCAGCTGTGTTATTCAGTTTTATTGCATCTGTTGTGTTAATCCTGAACTGCTCAAAGCTTATGTAAATTCTACCTCCACCCCTTACACATTGCTGACTTATGCTAGATACTGTCTGGAATCCAGAGAATATTATTCCAGTAAATGACTTCAGACCAGACAAAGTTCAACCCTCTTAGATATGTTAAATCAGGATCTAAGGTTCACTCAAAAAGCATGAAAAACAGATGCTTCTTACATGTATATATACAGTATTATGTAAATTTAGCAGTTTGTGTCAGAATTAAGAAGGAATTTGACCTAAAGCAAATAATTACAATTAGCAGTTAAAAAAAATGAACCTACAGCCTCCTTCTGAAACACATACATTTGTTACAAATTATTAGTTCTATTTTCCCTGCACAGTATATTTTTTCAGTGAAATTAATTCCCCCACTTAACCTTCAGGTTTCCTTCTCCTGTGAGGAACTCTGAGTAGCCGGCGTCAGTAGCTAGCAGTCCTACAAACTGCATCGTGGGCCTCTGCAGAATAAATGCTTGTACAGCTTTATCTGTAACGTGTTTTCTTCCAGAAATGTCCAAAGACACAAGGTTAGGCAAGATATCTTTCTGTTCCAGTAAACGAAGAGCTATGTCCGAGGTGAACTGTTTGTCATCCGAAATATCAAGGTGATTCAGGTATTTGAGTTCTCTTATAACATCCAGAATCTGGGTTGTGGTCATTTTCAAGCATTTCAGGTGGTGCATGGTCAAAGACTTGAGCCGGTCTTTGCAGGTGAGGAGTGCTGTTATGTCAGTGACGGAGGTGTTGGATATATCCAGACTCTCCAACCTGGGAAGTGAAGCAACATCTGCCAAGTCCTCATTGTAGAACAGCACGTTGGTGATACTCAACGCGCGSAGCCCGGAGAGCTGACTGAAACACCTCTCGTAGGGGTCTTCCAGGGAAAGAGTCAGTGAGTTCAGCACCAGGCACTGCAGATTCTGTTGGATCCACTTATTGCTGCCCAGTCCACTTATAATGTCTGTGATTGTTATATCTGCATTCACCCCTGTAGCATCAAGCTCCACCAGCTTGTGATGGCAGAAGGCTTTCCGGAAAGCCACGGCAGAGATTTTGGCTTTCCGGATACAGGCGCGTTTCAAACGCATCTGGTTGCCTCGGAAGATGCCCACGGTTCCATCGTTCAGAAGCCCTGTTGGAAAACAGCATTAGTGTGTTACACAACATCTCTTTCATATTAAGAATCCAGAGGGTACAAAGTGTTAGCAGAGAAAATTAATTACAAAGTAGTTTGCCTTGGATCATTATGCCACCGATCCCAGATCTTATACTGAGATTCCACTTTGAAGATTACGATCTCAGGTCTGGAAAATTCCAGGTTTAAGAACAGGACAGATAAATTAAGAAGTAGTAAATACACATTACCTGTTTGGTTCAAAAAATGGAACACACAATAAATAAAATATGAGTATGATTCAAAAACAATCAGACTGCTGCCCTCATTTGCTGTATTTTTCGCACTGAACTGGTTAGAAGTGTGCTAAAAACAGAATTTCAAAATTTCTTAGTCCTCTCCTTGGTCCACAGTTCCATTAACCTCAAGATTGCACCACCTATCAATGACCTGTTCTCATCTTGCTTTAACTAAATAATTTCGCATTTGACTAAATTCATAAGTAGGATCAATACACTAAAATAAACTAATTARGTTCTATATATGCCTCATGAGGAAGGTAGGAGTGTTGCTCAGAAACAAGCTGAATGTGAGAAAAAAACCTAAGAAGTGATTYAAAGAATAGAAAGAGGAGGCCAAGGAAAGGGTGGGAAGGACAAAAAGACAGCAATGAGAAAAAGAACATGCAACAATCTTGTTTATTATYTTTTTACTCTGTAGGAAGAATGCATAAGTAAGGTCTTAAGTAACCACAGGCTCTCTCCCTGGCCTACCTCAGCCACACCCTGTTTACCTGTCATGCACTTTTTTCCATCCTGCACTCTGTGTGTTTGTGACATTTTGGTGTCTGGAACAGTCTTCACCGCTGCCAGCACTGGTAATAAGTTTCTGCTAATTGAGTTTCCTTGAATCTGATTTCTTGGACCTATTCTAAACAATTCCTTATCAGAAAGTAGTGTATATTAAAGATGAATTTTTTTAGGATCATTCCTTCTCTTATTTCTGATCAGAACAACCYGAGAAAACTAGAACACCAGTATTTGCACAGTAAGACCCAAATAAAATCTGCACCTACAGAGTTTGGTCTAATTACAGTAATTTTTCTAGTGTCACGTCTCATTTTTTAACAAGTGTCTCCAGGATCTCAAGGAATGGGTCTCTTGCCTCTTCTCTAGCACAATTTAAACATTCACTTTTTCATGGTAAGAAGCTTTATTACACAAATTTTATCATGCTTAAAGCAAGCAAACAGGAGGGCAGCCCTCTCCTCAGAGACATGCTGACAGAGAACCAGTAAGGCAGGACACAAAATGTAACAACACCACAAGGTGTTTATACTACTCTAAAACCGACTGCTTTCGAGCAAATAATTCCACTTCAATACAAGTACTAAAAGAGATGAGAAACTATTTTAATGAATCACAWGGTTATTTTTTAGTTTAATCACAGRGGCACACAGTAAAAAAAATTCAATTAAATGCTCTTCAAAAGATACTGTTRCTAAAAGTAGTAGAATCAATTTTTTTTTTTGCTTAAGTGATTGAAAGAAGATTAAAGAATGTTCAATTAAAGGAACATTAAAATCATAAACCCAAGACAAAGGACTTTCTATTTAGAAATATGTGGCAATGCAAAACTCAGCTGAAGCTGTGGAAAAGCAAAAATAACAAAAATTCTCTATTAAGAGACTACAGAACACAGCTTTAACAGCTGCAACAGCAGATTCTACTAGAAAATACACCAGAACTGCAGTGTCACATTCCAGTGAAATATTTTCACCGATGACCCACAAACAATTGTTTTTACCATGAAATGCCATCGTCTGCAGCAGTCGATCAGCCACTTCTTGAGGGAACATTCCTGGCTCCTGCAAGCAAAGCGTTCCATCTTGCCTTTCTGTGCAGAACTTCTCTAGGTTGGCAGTCAGGAAATTCAAACAGATATCAAGTAAAGAATATGGAGAAGCTTCCTCCTGWCATATGCAAAACACGGTGAAACAAAGGAGATTTAGTCAAATCATTCCCTCTACGAACCTTCCATTACTTTATAATGTCTTTTTTGTTAGTCTGGCAAATATAACAAGAGGAGATGTCTCCCTTAGAGCCATGCAAAGTCAGGTCACACAATAAACAACTGGCCAAACTGATGGGAGCCTCCTTGGCCAGTCACCCTAGAACCACATCCAGTCAGGTCTGCTGTGCTTGAACCCTGCTTGTGTTCCCAGAGGAAGAAAAGTAATTGCTKAAAAATAGTTTTAATTTAGGAAGTCTACTGGGAATTAATCAATCAAGACAGACTGAAAGAAGACTTTAAAATCAAATTTTACTTATGGATTTAAAGTCTTTCTTTTAATCTTTTATTTAAGTCAACTCATATTAGAAGTCTACTACCAACCTACATTAGAAATGCAGATAAATTTCATAAATTGCACATAAATTTCATATATAGGAGCAATTTTTGATACCGAAAAGGGCAGCTAGATCTTCAGCTCAAAAAAGGAAACTCAAAAAGAACTGGTTTTAATTCCAAATTTTGTGCAGCAATAAACTAACATTACTACAGTAGTCCTTCTCCTCTTTCCAGGCACTATGCACCTGGAAATCATCTATAGCAGAAGTCTGGGTACAAAGGACAAAGCAGAATATAAACTTGATCTTTTCCTTCAGAGTTTGAGATTGCACATTGATACATGAAAATCTCAAAGGGTTTTTTTATCCCATGCCTAATAATAACCTACTGTTTTCAGCCACACAGATTAATCAACATAAAGAATGACTCTCAGCACTGTGAATCATCCCCAGCACCACACAAAAGAAGGCCGAGTGACTGGTACATACTCCCCCAGACAATATTGAAAATAACAGCATCAACTGATGCCAGATCTCATCTGTAGGAAAAATAGTAGSTTCCCTTTTATACTGAAAGTTCTGGATAATTTCACCTTTCTTTCCCAGCTCATTTAACTTCTGTTGCTTCACTTGCTTAATATGCTGATCATGGAAGTACAGAAGTATGCAAAAGGTTATAAAGATAGGTCTTCTAAAATAAGGTGCATATATTTGATGACTGGGAGGTACCACATCAGAGCAAAGATGGAATGGAGCCTATCTTCAACGAATCATGTATTGACAACAATTAGAGACTACAGTTTAATAGCTCCTGAAGACTTAAGTACAGGCTTGGAAACTAAAAATTCCAAATTATTCAAATGTAAGCTCTTTCTGCAGCTTTTGATATACAACTTTCAATTCCTTTGATTCAACTGTGCTAAGCACTTAACTTCCGTTATTTTTTAAGCTTTATTATTACATTGTATTGTTGCAAAACCAGGAGTTACTTTGTGATGCAACTTGCTCCCACACCAGAACACAGCAATTTTGGCTACCTCCAATCCTAAACCGGTAAGAAAAGGAAGGACAGAATTTTGAACTGTGAATGTCTTTTGTTTCTTTGTAGTGTGCAACAATGCCTGACGTATTTCTAAAGAGAAAAAAAACAACTGATTATTTACAAAGAGTACATTTTTTATATGAAATGGGAAAATTTTCTTTTTAACTTGAAATCAATACATACATCCAGGACTTACATAACAGCTAACRATTCAAACAAAAATCAGGACCCTTACTCAAAGGTATATGAAAATCATTTGCACKGAAGCAAAGACATCCTCGTCTCCCATTAGATCTTGAGTTTCTAATGTGATGTTCAAATATGACAAAATCAGAATACTGGCTCTCTTTATTCCTCSTGGCACTGTTCCTTCCTTTCTGCCAAAAAAGCTGAAACACTTTTATATATCAGTGAGCAAACTCCAACGAGAATTTTTAGCCCTGTAGATAGGCCACTGGCATATGACTCAGAAAACTATTTTTTCAAGCAGTACCTCTGAGTGGCCAATCTGTCCTTTGGAAATATTGGTTTAAGTTTTATATAATCCCTTTAGAAGTTCATTCAGGGCATCTCCATACAATCAAGGAACAAAACCCACAAGCAGGGATCAATTACACTTGCAAACAACACAGAACTGTTTTTATTAACTCCACTTATTCCAGTTATAGGAGACATTTATAATATTTCTCCAACTTGCTGCCAAAAGTCTGAGGAAACATCCAAACAAAGGCTCCTAAGGTAACCTGGGCAGACAGGCAAAATGTTTTTATCTGTATCTAATAAAGTCCTCTGACAAGCATCCTAAAAACAACTTCCTAGACTGTCTGCTACTGAAATAGAACAGCTTGAATATAGTCTGTAAACCTTTAATGTGAGCTGGTGACATTCCTTTTCTCAACTTCTCTTTACTCWACTTCTCTTTACTCAAAGACAACAYTGCCCAGTTAAAGTTGTATTTAAGCTCTTAGAAGGTCAGAATGTAAGTGGTTCCTTTCTCCAGCTCTGCTTTTGAATGTCAGGTTGAAGACAAACCTGGCATTTGTTATCAGCTCACTTCACTTTCTGTCTAATGAGACACTATAAATGTGTGTCAACCATAGCATAGCATTTATATTTTAATTTTTTTTATTTAATAAAGATCATCCAGCAATATTTGAGTAGAACTTCCATTATGCTATTTTACTTTTTCATAGCCATCTTAATGATCTGATACTTCAATTAACCTCACAGTTTCTTTCATTCTATCAAACTAATTGAGTAGCCAGGAAACAAATACAAAAATTAATTCCCCACAACACAGAATTATGTATTACATGATGCAAGCCAGGGTGCCTTCATTAGCTAAAACACATATTATAAGGGTAATATGACACATGTAAAACCAGCTAGCTTACGGAACAGCATAAAAAGTAGAATAATTGCATTTTGATGAACTTATCTAAGCCTTATTTAAATTAATCCTTTTTTTAACAAAAAACTTTTTAAGTGCTTAATACAACCAAGGCAAACAAAAAAGTGTGCAGGGGGATGGGGGTTAACTGCCTGGCTACTGGCCTCTAGCAGTAACCCAACACCTGGTGAACTGAAATGCAAAACCTACTTCAACCTGATGTTACCAGTTCAACTTCGGGCTCACACCCAGGGCAGTTGGAAAGGTTCTCCCAAAGAATATCACCCTCCACATTCCCCTTTGAGAACTCCCTGAATCAGCTTTAAATACCGCTAGAATATATTTAAGATATATTTCAAAGTGCAGTTAAAAAGCAAAAAGAGCTTAAGGGGACATATTAAAATACCTGGAATAAGTAAGAGAATCTTAARCCCCACATTATGCCTAGATTAACTGGCTGAATATGAGTATCAAAATAAAATCCTGTTCCTTTGGGGAAGCATCACCAGGCAAGCACCTGCTTATACAACAATATCTAAAGAAATAAGAWACAGGTATAAGTGATGTTTTCTGTCAGTAATTACAACCTAACTTTGCAAGAAAAAAAAGTAAATTCCACTGCTGTATAGGCCTTTTTCACTACAGGTGTTGTGATCCTACCAACTCCAGCCTGACAGGCTCAGTTCCTACCGGCTCTGTCTCTCAGACTCATTAAAAATCAATTATTTTTTTCCCATAGGTAGTGTTTTGYTTTGGTTGGTTCCTCTTCCCCTCAATAAACCACTGGAAGACAACACCAAKAGAACACTGGAAGACAAATACCAATTTCCTCTCTAAGAGAACCATGTCTATGAYCTGCTCCCCAAATTTACACCCAACTGCAGATTCAGTATGACAAACCCCAAACATGCAAAGTCTCTGTATGCCAGGCCTACCTGCTTTTCCCTCTCTGAAGTCTCAGAGGACATGGGTATAGGCTTAGGAACTTTCCAATTTGTGGCAGTCATTT
Source organism: Amblyornis subalaris (assembly GCA_018881555.1). Lineage (NCBI taxonomy): Eukaryota > Metazoa > Chordata > Aves > Passeriformes > Ptilonorhynchidae > Amblyornis > Amblyornis subalaris. The sequence continues at coordinate 2,382,685 of JACAXG010000004.1, forward strand.
TTCTCAAAATATTAACAGGAAAATAAGAGGCAATTTAGAGACTCAGTCTTACGTGTTGGATGTACCWTGTTTCCATCTGTTTTCCACCTCTCCATAGCCCCAAAACTTTACTTACTTTAAGTAAATATTATTAAAATGATCGAGAAATAGCAACTTGAACAACAGCCATCAAAATTCTTCTGAGTGCCAATGAAGGAAAGACAGTGAAACATAAACAGTTCCATGATTTATGTTACTAAAAAAGCTTTAYGATCATCCAATTTAAATTAAGTTAAATGGAATAAAACAGAAGTAGGTGATTTATTCGCCAGACTCAAGGAAGGATTATGCCCAAAACTCAAATTTAACATTAACTATTCTGGCACAACAAGTGGGAACATACCGATTAAAGTTGCCAGTGATACAAAGTCAGCAGAGATCATGAGATGTCTAAAATTAAATAGTGCCATGTTAGAACAATATAGTATTTAAAAATCACTATCAAGAACTTCGGATACAAGTTCATCAACTAGAAATTACTGGAGGGAGKAACCTGAGTGGTTTGCTGAACCACAAGAAAAGGCGGCAAAGCAGCCAAAGAACGTGCCAGGAGAAGCATCAAGAAAAAAAAGAGGATGCATTAGGTAATTTTCAAGACACTTGGGAGATCTCACTGGGCTATTTATGTTAAGAGACACCGGCATCATTTCAGTTTAAAGTAACAGCTACTAGAATGCTCTGCGGGAGAAAAGCATGTTGGGAATAGGAAATAAACCCAGCTTTTCTCAGCCTAGGAGATCAAAAGGTGAGAGATAAAAATGCTACCTATAAATACAGCACAGCGAATACAAACTATAGAAGGAAAAAAGCCATTAAGGAGAAGCACACTGCCAGCACAGCAACAAAGGTACATAGAAACGCCGCAAATTGGAAGTTTTGCCATAAATTTAGATGTCAGTACAGTTAAACGATGAAGTTCTACCCTAGTTCACTGATTTGAAAAACAGGCATAAAAAGTACCTACTTCAAAATAATGATATATAACTTTATTAGGGGATTAACTGACATTTTAATGACAAGAGATGAGACTAAATCGCCCAGGAAGCTCCTGCTAGTCCTTGAAAAGCGAATATGCACACTCATGTCTGGAGCAAAGGAGCAATCCAAACAGCTCCCGTATGTTCCGCTCCGGCCTGTCTGGAGCAGGGAAAGGCTGTTCTTTGGCAGCTCCGTGCTCAAAGACCTCAGCAAAGCCCMCGCACCGTGCCTCGGCACAGCTTTCTCCGGACAGACCCTGGACAAAGCCATTCCCAGTGGGAAAGGTGCTGTTGTGGGGAGGRGGCAGGAGCCGGAGGATACACAGGCGGCTGTGCTGTGCCGCGGTGTCCTCACGCCGGCCGGSCCAGGAGCTCTGCCCCGCTCCGCCGTGGCAGCAGCCAGTGCTCGGCCCCACACGGTGCTGTGAGGGGCTGGTCAGGGCGGCGGGCCCGGGCCGGCCATCATCGCYCTCCGGGCGCACCGGGCCGGGATCGAGCCTCCCTCTCTGCCGTCCGCCGGGTCCCGACCGTCCTTTTACATAACCGGCGGCAGCGCCGCGGTTACACAACGCCCGGCGRGGCTGCCCCGGCCCGGCCGCGGTACCGGCGGGAAGGAGGGGAAGGGGCCCCGCCTGAGCCCCTCGGCCGGGCTCGCGCCGCCGCCATGGCGCCCCTTACCCGGGGTCACCTCCGTTCCCTGCACCGGCTCCCGCACCCGGGGCTGCGGGCGAGCAGCTCCCCTTCCCTGCCTCCCTCCTTCCCTCCCTGCCCGCCACCGCATCACAGCCCCCTCACCATCGCGGCGCTGGGTGCCGCCGGCGAGCGCCCAGCCAGCCGGTCCCGTTGCTGCCTCCTTCTCTTTTCTTTTCTTTTTTTTTTTTTTCTTTCTTTCCCTCCCTCCCTTCCCCCGTGTTTATCCTCCCTCCCCCCGACCTGGAAGTGAATGCTACCTCAGCCGGCCGGGAACCCGCCTCCCTTAAAGGGGCTGCGTCAGCACAGGTTCCTGCTGTGCTGGGTGAGCGGGGCTTCAACAACGCGTTTAAGACTCGAAGTGTGAGGAGAAGGGACCATTGCGCAGGAAAACGCATCGGCCCCGCTTGTTACGCGTATGCGGGACCTTCCTGTCGCCTGGTTGCTCCGGTTGTGGAGCCAGGATGGGGAACACCGAGGCGCCGCTGAGTGCCCGGGCTGGAGCAGGTGAGCAGCAGCAGTTCCGCGTCCCTGGGGGCTTCTCGCAGCCATGAACTGGCGTCAGCTTCGCGCCTTTTGCTCACAAGCCTCTGCAAGTTAAGTGTTTCCTGCACAAACTGGTTTATTCTGGTAATATGAATAATAACCTGCACCAGTACAATAGGTTTTGCTGCCTGCTTCGGAGAGGAGCTTTGCCACAAGCATAAACCATTACATACAAAGTAATTTCAGGTTGCAGATGGAGTAGTAGTGAGGAAAACCTGGCTCCCAACCAATACATTGTACTGTTGGTAAAGAGAATACAGGGGTTTTTTTTGTTTCAGATACAGAGTGATATAAATACCCTATCCAAATAATTTTTTTTTCTTAAAGAATTGCTGATTCTACATACAGAAGCTTTGAATAACTGTTGCTTGTGAACAAGCAAGACATAAATATTAAGGAACAATTGCTAAAATTATTTATGTTTCTGTCATTACAAGGTGGCAAAATATTCTACAAATACTATGAAACACAGTTTTATCAGTTTAAGGACTATATAACAAAGGTCAATTATAGTCCCAATTCTTTAGATTAGGATGCTGACGTAAATAATGCTCAAGACCTGACAAGCACAGAATTAAGGATCTTCGTGTTCTGAATTTAACCACTTAAAAACCTAATCTGCTTAGAAGAAATAATTTATATACTTATGGACACAGAAATTAGTTTAGGTAAGGAAGCAGCTCATACTATTAYTCTTAGTCCATTATGTGTTTCTTCCACTTCCTAGTGTCTTTGCRAGCTTCCAGGCTGTTCCTTCAATACCTATTAAATTCACTGATTCACTTCAACCTATCACCAGATGTCTCGTCTTTCAAATTTATGATAGGAACTGGGCTCAGACAGTGAAAACTTTMAATGACAAACTGACCTCCTGCTCCCAGGGCCTGTTCTTGTCCTGCCCCTCTGTACTCAGGAATCGTCTCCACTCCTACTATGAAGCACCCATATGGTTGAGTTGGCACAGGCTCAGCATTGGCATCAGAAACTGCAAAGACACAATCCCGGCAAGAGCAAACTTTTCAAGGACTTAAATTAACAAGCTCAAGGATTTTCTACRGAGCGTGTGCAAACCGTAATGTTTTCAAAGCCAGGTGTAGAGAAACACTATTGCTGGTACAAAAGCAGTTCATCTTCCAGAGGCCCAACTCCAGAACGGAGATTTCACACAAACGTTCTCAGATTGCAGCCAGCGTGGGCCAAATGATGTGAAACTTCTTCCTCCAGTCTCACAGACATGGCAGTGGAGCAGTGGTTGAGAACAGTCTCCTGCAGCAGCACTGCTGTTCTAAAACGGAGTTGGAAATTATTGAGCTGTCAATCCAGACAAAAGCGTGCAGGAGGCAGATTGGGAAAGGGGGAAAGCAGCCCTGGCTCCCAGGCCATGCAGAGCACATTAATGTACAGTCACGTCTCAATTTATGAACTGGGTTRTCCTGAATCAGACCTCGGGAATATGCATCCAGGGGTGCAAAACTCTGGAAGTAACATACTAACAGTGTGTTATCGCTTAAAACTGCTGAACTGTCAGMGTTCCGGGTGACCCCGGGAGGGAGCGGTGCTGCTGAGCGCTGCACGGGAGGAGCGGTGATGGGACGAGCGGGAGGGGAAGGTGCGCGAGGAGGGGCCGGGCAAGCGGCGGAGAATCGGCGGAAGGAGGGGCTGGGGAAGCGGCGAGAGAATCGGCGGGAGGAGGGGCCGGCGACGGGCGGGAGGAGCGGCCGGGGAAGGGGCGGGGCCGCATCGAACGCTCGGCGCTCGCGGGAGCCTCCGCAGGGGCCGCCCCGTGACCCAGCGCGGTGATGGCCGGGTTCATCAACTTCGCGGACGAGGAGGAGGTGCGGGCGTACCTGGAGAACCTGCACGTGGAGTACAGCTACCAGTGCTTCAAGGAGAAGGACCCRGACGGTAAGGGCCCCGCCGCCGCCCCCTCCCGCCGCCGCGGGGCCGGCGGGAGCCTCAGCCCCTCTCCCGTGCCTTGCAGGCTGCCAGCGCTTCGCCGACTACCTGGACGCCGTGAAGAAGGACTTCGTGGCGGCGGCGCGGGTGCTGCGCGACAACTGCGAGGCGCACGGGCACAGCGAGAGCTGCTACAAACTGGGGGCCTACCAAGCCCTCGGCAAAGGTGGGCAGGGGAGGTTCTGGCGCTCGGGTCGCAGCGCCCCGTGCCCGCCGTGCCGGTGCCCGCCGTGCCGGTGCCCGCCGGGGCTCCATCCCCTCCCTCGCGCCTTCAGCTGCCCCCCGAGCCGCTGCGGCTTGGCGTGGTGATGGGGATGCTTCATCCGCTCTGTGGTCACCCTGCAGCAGCGTGAACCCCTCTGTGTGCGGGCACCGAGTCCAGCAGATACCCAAGAGGAAACTCAGCTCTCGCTTTTATAAAGGTGCTGAACATCAAGAATCATATAATAGAGTCATCACGGCTGGGAGAGACCTTTAAGTTCATCCATCAACTCAGCACTAACACTGTAACCCCTAAAACATATCACCCAGTTCCAGATMCAGACACCTCTTAAACACCTCYCAGAGATGGTGACTCCACCACCTCCCTGGGCAACCTATTCCAATACTTGGCCACCCTAACACCTGCCTGTCCTCCTGACCTTGAGGGAGCARCTACCTGTCCCGCCCCTTTCATGGTCACCTCATAAAAGGAGAGGGAGGGAGGAAAACCTTAAATTGCTTCTTTCTGAAGAATGTAGATTAACCATGTATATTATTTTTTTTTATAATTACATCTATATAAAATGTAAGTATAGCCAGTGCTCAGTGTTGCTGTGTTGAAGTTCTTAACATTTGAATTTCTTCTTGTCAGACTGTTCTCTGTGAGAGSAAGTAAGTAAGAAAGAAACTCACAGGCTGGTAACATGCTTACCTAAGTAGTCCCCAAGTCTGCCCAAAATGTATTTGCTGGTACAGTAATGCAAAGCAGTTAAATTAGTGAGAGATCTTCCAAATGACAATACTAGTAAGGAACACTATTTTTACTGCAGTACAAAACTAGTAACAATCTAGTCCATGTGTAGGTATACCGGCAAAATAATATTTGCCTAGTATAAGCTATTGAGAACACCATGGATGTAGTAGTGGAAAGAGTGTTTTGTGAGTCTGGCTTATTTTTTGGTTACAGATGCTGTTGTGATTACTTGTGAGTGGAGGAGAGTTTCCTAACTGAAAGACAATAGCAAAATGTTTGTCACYGAGACAGTGATAGTGTCTGAAGTCCTAAATGTTGACTGTAGTATCTAAAGTTATGGATGCTGTATTTCCAGTGGGAAGCATAAACCCTGCTCTGCAGGAGCAAAGCAGAAAGCTCCCAGTTGTTTTAGCATGTCCTTACAGTAATGTTTTGTTTCTTGGCTCACAGGTGGACTCAACCCGGATTTGAAAGCTGCGTACAAATCTTTCATCAAGTCGTGTGAGAAAGGGGGGAAGAAGTCAGCGAATGCGTGTCACAGCGCTGGGCTGTTGGCCCAGGACGGGAGAGTCAACAATGATAAACCTGACCCCATTGTTGCTAGAGACTATTACACAAAAGCCTGTGATGGCAATTTTGCTCCCAGCTGCTTCAACCTCAGTGCAGTATACCTGCAAGGAGCACCTGGGGTCCCCAAGGACATGAGCCGTGCCTTGAAGTACTCACTGAAGGCGTGTGAGCTGGGGCACATATGGGCTTGTGCCAACGCCAGTCGCATGTACAAACTGGGAGATGGCGTTGAGAAGGACGATGCTAAGGCAGAGGATTTGAAAAACAGGGCAAAACAGCTGCATAAAGAACAGAAAGAAGCTGCAAGTTCTTTAACATTTGGGGAGTAAAACTGGCAGTTATTAAGACTCAGTTTTAAATAGCAAGTGAACTTGTTATTTAAATTGTGAGCATACAGTTTTCAGTTAAATATCCTGCAAATATGGATATGCAAATAAAATTATATTTTTGTGGACGCAAGAAATTACTAACTCTGCTGTGCCTTTCTATGGTTTTGAATACACAAGTTCTTAACTGTATTGCTTAGATCCTTCCCCATATTTTAAGAAAGCCAAACACGTCTGGTCTTTTGGCAGTTTSTCCCCATGGTTTCAACTATAAAGGTYCTCTTTCATGTCCAGCACTTCAGTWTCAAGGCTTGTGCTCAGACCAGTTCTAACACAGATGAGAATCACAATTGCAGGTAATCCCAGCTTGGGCAGGCAGAACTTTGCCATCTCTCTCAGAAGCATTTGCAGAACTTTGATAGCTGCACRCTTGGGTGAGCTGGTCTAAGGCATGGATACTCATCTGTAATTCTGTAGGTCTAGCCCGTTTCCTACCTCCCTTGTTTCTTCTGGTTGATGACTGGTTTGTGACAGTGTATCTGACTGCCATGTGTGCCCCAGTGCTTTAGGCTGCTCTCCCAACACATGTAATTGCCCTTTASTCAATCACAAATTGTTTTACTCCTGTTGGCTTCCGAAACATTATGTTCTATTTTTTATAATACAGATTTAGGGAACAAGGTGCTAACTGATCAGATCTTGGACTCAAATCCATATCATATATATAAAAGTTGTRGCTACAAATAYGAATTCTGAAACAGCTGTCTGAATAAGCAGGGCAGTGTGTGTAAATGTATTCATGCACTGACAGGATCCTTTATAAGTCWTGGTGTGTATAAATATATGCAAAGTTTGTGATGTGTGTGTATGTTTTGCTGTAAATTTACTGCTCATTTAGAACATGAATGCTCTGGCTCTAGACTGAATAAAGACACAAACTTTACTATTGAAATAAGTGAAGTGGTATTAAAAGCAACACTAATTTGGCTGTGGCCACAATTGAAAGCAGAATTGTTCAAATCTCACTGCATGTATGAATTAAAGCAGTTCTTCCAATTTAASAGAGTTCTTGGGAAGGATGTGTTTGCTGCTGGAATAGAAACCCCAAGCAGCATAGCACAGCAGTGATACAGGCACCCTGCAACAACAGATGGCAGTGTATGAAAACATTACTGCACACTGGTGTGGCTCTGGTATTCAGCAGCCTGGAAAAATAAATAGTGGTGGCAAAAGTCAGGGTAATTTTTCTTTTAACATTTATTATTTTTTGGCAGTTTGAAAATGTAAAGCTCTTAGAGGAACACACTTGGCCTGATTCTTTGCTAGGTACTGTTCTGGGCATTTGTTTCACTTGGGAAAGGTAAGTAAATGCTACCTCTGTGGAGTGTAACACTAGTAATAAAAGAGTTTGGAAGCCATGTGTTCAGAAGCAAGCACGCACAGGTGGGTCAAGGCACTGGAGAATTGGTTGATATTTTAAGCCCTGTAACRCTTGCTGCCACAGAGTGCCTTGTTCAGATCCTCAAGCACCAGAGCAGCTTTCTTCCRCCAGGACTGATGGTTGTCAGTGATCTTCAAAGGACCTTCCAATCAACACAGCAAAGAGGCACCAGGAAACATCCTCAGTAAARGGACACACATTGTGGATAATTAAAGCCACATATAAAGTCTATATTGTGGGGAGATTTTGTCATAGCACTTGAGAACTCACAGACTTGCGGAGCTTAAATACTATAAACCACACTATTTTCATAAAAGCTGTCAAGCATGTAAGATAAGTTTATGAAGTATCATCCAATTTTGTACCACCAGTTGAAAAGGCAAACCCAAATTAAGGAAGGCTCTTTTGTGCTTYCAGGCTGTCTCTGAACAGTTTACTGCCTGTTCTGGGCACACCTACACCTTTTTTACACAGATATTGATGATGCTGTAACAGATACACTAGATAGGTAAGGCCCTCTCCTATATGACTCTTTTCTCTCCAAAGTGACAAAGCATCCAAGAAAAGGTCAGCCAGTCTCATTTCAGTGTATTACAAATTATGTGGTTARTGCAGTCTGTAGCAGAGTATAGACTCTACAAATAGCAGTCTATCCTCAACCTCAAGATTCTATTCAGGACACATAATCAAAATCTGTTAAGAGGTGAAAATCGTCCTGCAAATCTTGGCTTATAACCATCTTGCTCTGGTATTATGAGGGTATTACCAAAAGGCCARTATCTTCCAGCTCTTTCTTTTTACGTGATGTTACAAAGGCTAAATTTTATGTTCTCCTGGGAAGAAAACTTTCTTCAAAGCCTCTGAGGTCATAAAGAAAGAGTGATAGATGTGTGATCATAGTAGCATACTTGGAAGTATGGAAGAACCTGTTGATCTCTTCAGGTTTCCTAAGAAATAAAGGAGTTTATCTCAGCTTCACAGCTCCTAAACRACTGTCTGCTTTCCCTTTCATTCATTTGCAGTGATCTAAGCTTACAGCCAACCTCCATTAATAAAGCAGCAATATACTTCAGAAGGAATGGTGACCAACCCTAATTAATTAAATAGACATGTGAATACATGGATGTAAATGATGAAAGCCTTCTCTGCAGGATGCTTCCTGCAGCTGTGAAAAGATCTCCAGTGGAGAGCTGGTTTTGTACAGAGATTAAACACTGGCACCACATCATGTGTCATTAAGTGTCATTTGGATTAATTCTGGACAAAAGATGCTCTCAGATAAAGAAGCCACATGATGTTGTAGAAACAGAAAAAGAGACTTGTTCTGGTGGTTCTTTTTCTGTGATATACTGTAATAAAAGAAGTTTTGCAGCTTGCTGACCTTTTGTTCAGCCATCAGTAACAACTCCTCTCTGCAATGTATGTGTGAAGGGAGTTCTTGTGGCTGTACACACCCACCCAGAGGGATGGTCTGGGAGATTTTGTGTCACCATCACACCAAGAAACAAAAATAGTAGTGTTCCTTKTTATAGCACAAACTTTTTGTTCAGTACAGAAAGAAATTCACTCTGTGAATTTTTCACTTCATCATGTGAGAGAGAAGAACTGTCAAGTAGGTCTTATTTGGTAGATGGAGAAGGAAGAATTCCTCCTTCCTTTATGCTTCTCAGCACCTTATCCACTAAACCTCAGGATGATACAGTTCTGCTCAGGGTTGGCTTTTTGGGGGAGATAAGCAAGAAGAGAGAGGAAGGAAAAGGAGTCATGGCACAGCAAGAAACAGATCAGAAAATAAGCAATACATCATTATTGCAATAACCTGTGCTGGGGTAACAYCCAGGGGTTCAATTCAGGTCCTGACATTAGGCCATTTGTGTGCACCCATAATGACACCTCTGACCCAAAAATCCACAGTCTAAGATTCAGCATTGTACAAAGTCCCCAGTACATATTTTAGTACTAAACACTGGTATCCTGCTCTGAATTTCTGGACACTGTATCAACAATATGGCTCAGAATCCACACAAAACGGATTTCTCCAAGAATCTTAACACTATAAGGATCAATTCYGTGCCAAATTTTCAATGTCTGATTTCGTTTGCCATATCTGTAGCCCCCCAGTGCTTTCATTTTTCAGTATCCATACTTGAAACAAGCACAATAACCACTAATTACACTAATTTCAGACTATACCACATATTTCTGATTTGTTTTTTGCCTTCTACTCTTAACACTTGTTACAATTACCATTGCTRTATTTGTTCCAAATATGTTTTATACTTCTTACAGACACACTTCATTTTTTGCAGTCTTGTTTGCAGTACCATAATATGGTTTTGTAATATTTTMAAAAATATTTTTGTAATCCTGTTTTCCCCTAATCAACTAGTCAGAAATTTGTGTGCTATGGAATTATAAAATTTAGGCCACTTTGGAGTGGTGATTTCAGATGGAGGTTTGTGAACAGCATAATTGCAATGCATTCATATGCTCCAATTCACGAGTGTGGTGGGAGTTCTCTGTAAGATCTCATTCTGTCTATGCAAAACTGAAGTACAGTGCTTTAAACATACCCTGAAGAGTTTTTCTTGGCAACTGGTAAAAAAGAAGAAAGAAAGAAGATGAAAACCCCGCATGTTTATACAGCAGTTGTCACCCACAGCATTCTCGTGCACTTCGCCGAGTCCTTTTCAGCTCACAGAGCCATTCCGTACGGAGTTGGGGCAAGAAAGCCATCAAAGAAAAATGTTAACTGTTTGGCCRTGATGTAATTTCATAACTTCAAGATAAGGCTAACTTGAATTTTTATTAGAAGTCCTTATTCTGACAGTCCTCGTTTGACATGTAGTGGCCTGGTCTGAGCATTTCATTGTCTCACAGAAAACAYTGAAAAGGAGTGGGCTGGTTTCCTTCCAGCTCTCCTGCCTCTGGAAGCACGCCATGTTCCTATAGAGCTTCCTGCCTAGGAAACTCTCATTGCTTTGCAACAACTTTTTCTGCAAACTCCTGAGAAGGAAACCTGGGTTATGTCTATAGCTCAGGAAAGGAGGACAGGGCACTGAATGGCTACYGACTCATTGCAGGTCACACGATGTCAGCAGAGGCCCAAACTGATTATTCTCCAAATGATATTTAGAATGGCAAAGACTTGTCAATTCTTTACAAGCCAAGAAACACTAAGATGGGAAACTGGCCTTTGAATGCTATTCTGATAATATTTATGGAGTATTATTCCAGACAGATGTGATAGCCACCTCAGCATAAGTGTTATCAATAAGTGCTGAAGAGAAAATAAGAAGSTGTGACACTGTCAACACACCACAAGCAGCCCTGCCGAGTTACCTTCAGAGATGTTATTTTCTGTGCCTTTTTAAGTGAAATGTTTTCTCTACAGCATTGTTTTACTTATTTATTCTGCAGTTGACACAAAGGMAATATATAGTATCTTACTTGTCAGGGAGGCTGAGATAGAGTGACATCAGCTGTCACGGGGACCCAAACCTGCCTCAGACTGGCAGCTCACACACTGTGGTATTCATGAACAGAACAGACACTGCCCCTCAGAGAGTATATATATAATTTGAGGTAAAAAGCTTTAGATATTTTTGAAACCTTGAGCTTATTCTAAATCCTTTTGTGCTGGGTTTTGTGAGTTTTACACGTTCCTCAGAACCCAGGGGTTAATACCAAAAGATGTCAGGGACTGACACAGTTTCAAAAGCTACAGAATATGTGAACATATATGAATATATATATGTGAATATATATGAATATATGTGAACATATGTGAACATATGTGAATATATGTGAATATATAAATTCAATGCAAGTGATGCTTTCTACAGGAGCAGCACAAAGGTTTTGTTACAGCAAGCAGTAAAAACTTCCCACACCCTTTAGCAGTTAACCAAAACATCTCTGCAGTGCACCTGGCTTGGTAGTTTCTGGTTTTTGTGTACTCCAGCATGAAATGCCCAAGTGTGATGTTTGCTGACTGTTCTGTTCATTGCTCCCACAGCAGGGTATGGACATTTCCAGATCACACTATCACACCATAGTGACAATGCTGAGCCACTCATGGTTTAAACTGCAACACAAATTAAGAGTTAGTTAATACAGAATGACAGGAGATAGGCGATCTCTAGTGATCGCTTCTAATTCTCTATGAACTTTCTTTCCTAATCTAATGCCATCCTGATACGTGTGTTAAACTAAAGCCTATGGTCTGAGAGTATTTTCTTATGCAGTTCCTGTATGCTTCAGGTAAGAATTTAAAGCATTCAGTCTTTTCAAATGCAGGATGGTTTTGCTTTAGACATTGTACAGTGACRAGTTGCAACCTAAGGCTATATTTATGTAGCAGAGCCCTGGAAATATTACATATATACTATTTTCACCATTATAATCTTTGGGGTACAATTTCAAGAAAGGGTTTTGATCTACGATTTCAACAAATAAGTAACCTCCACTTGATTTCAGTGACTATTTCCCCTCTGCATTTTTCAGTACTGACCCAGATACTTGCTGTCATCCCACAAGCAGATACATGGCAACAATCAATGAGAACTTCGAGCCAAACTGTGGAAAAGTTTTATACCTTAGAAGTGCCAGTCGGAACGTTTCCCTCTGGAGAGCTAAAGGTGAGGTCCTTTGCCAGGATGCAATTCCAGCATCGTGCACACAACCTGGGACAATGGCATTCAGAGGCAAGCCAGGACAGCTGGTGCCCAGGAGCCTGCTGCTCACACTGCTGAAGGGCTGCAAATTCAGGCTGCTCACGCCTCGCTTAGTGCTCTCCAAAGGCATTAATGTTGCTGGGGACACACAGAGGGTGACAGAAAGAAAGTTGGTAACATCTTTTGATGTGTAAGTATGAAAGAACAAAGCTTTTTGATTCGGTTCCTGATCATTAGGCTGAACCAGAGATATTGTGAGGCTGGGAAACAGATACAACCTTGAAAACTAGTTACATTGAAGCTTAATGCTTGAAAATTTTCTTTCAGAAAGGTCCCTGTGCAGTCTGGGATATGGGCTATTTCTCTGCTTTTGTCCTGCCACTGCAAATGGATCAGATGAATGTGTGGAGCAGAATTGATYGAGTACTGTCTGTGCTTGGAGGCTTGAACTAATAAGTGACAAACATAAATGCTGTTTCTTGTTAGAACCTGCTATGTGCAATCCTGCTCAGCCCATGAATACAGTTAAAACCAAAGGGACTCTGCACACTTCCTGCAGCACATCAAGCATCAGCTTCCCCCACCTGGGACCTATGTGATTGCTTTAGGGGACTGGCTGGAGTGTAACTCATCTTGGCTCAATCACTCCAAGACTGTTCATAGCAGAGCTGGTGAAGAAAAGCAGGATCTTTTAAAATAGTAGAGAGTCTGAAAAGGAGAGCAGCTTCAYAACAAACATGATCAGGAATATATTGCATAGGAGAGGAACTATTTCTAGTTATAACTTATACAAAATGAGATCATCTGATTAATTAATTAAAAGTGAATTCTATTTTTTCTCATTGCTCAGACAGTAAAAGAAAAGGACAAGTAATTCAATTTGGCCATTGAAGCATCTCTTGATGCCAGGAAACTATCATTTCAAACTGCKTTCTTYCCTGATGTCTCCAGAGTGCAGCAARAGCTACAGTTACACTGTGTGCAGCAGGGAGCCTCCTAGGACTCCTTAGAGATGCTGGACTATCTTGTTTAGCTCTGGAGATAAACAGATGATCATTTTTTCCAGCTACATTTGTTCCTAAAGGAAATCATCTCAATCTTAATTTAATGAGGGAACCAGATCCAGATCATGGCATATTCAAATCAGGTATTTTCTGGAATAGAATCACAAATCAGATCAAATTAACTCTCAGATATCTGCAAGGTGTCTGGAAAACCTGAAAGAGAAATTTTTCACTGATCAAGATCTCCCCTGTTAATTAACCCTGCAATCCATATGGAGTGAAACTCCCAGCAGGAATATGATCTCATGGCACCAACACATGGATGGTGACGTGCATTTATTAAATAAGAGCCAGGTTTAAACCCCCTGTGGGGCAGAGGAGGGGACAGAAATGTAGCCTTTCCTCATGGGCTTCTTCACTTCCCATCTGTAGCCAGGGCCGAAGCAGTGGGTAGGTACACACACACACACASAGAGGTCTGAGTTTTGGAAACTGGGGAAGTTTTTGAGCTCAGACCCTGCTGTGCATTTACTTGATGGGATTGGAATAGCTGTTTGAAGCTTTTTGAAAACCCATTAAAGGCTGAAGAGTGCCCCAGCACTTTGGATTGCAGGCAGTCTAAGTGCTCTGAATGGATACAAGAGTAGAACTAGACATCTATATTTAAAAAAAGGAAACAACTCTAACCCCACGACAAAGCCCAAATGTTCTCATGATCGGACGAGCCTTTTGTGCACTGTCCTCTCTACATGCTGCTCAGCTGTGCTTTTCTTATTTTACTGTGGGAGGACTGTTCCCTTGGCTACCAGTGCTGGCCTCTAATAGCTGGCATTTGGGCACAGGATGAAAACATTGCTCTGTTTTTCTTTCATTCCTGCAGGAGTAATGGGAAYGCAATGGGACAGGTTTCTGGTAGGCACCAGTTCCAGGTGATACCACTGAATTGAGTTAGGTGATTTTGCCCTGCTGCACCCTTCCCTTCCAGGTGCTGCTCCAAGTGATCTCTGTATTCCCGCTGKCCACTGCCTTGTCAGAGAAGTGCTAACAGGAGGTGAGGTCTGGGGCTTGTTTCTCTGCCCTCCTGCACAGGAGACAGCACAGGCCACCTTCAGCTGCTCCAGCCACAGGTATTTCTTTTTTAGCCACACGCAGCAGCAATGCCTCATGAGGCATAACGTGCACAGCCAGCCTCATGCTAACAGGAGGGCAGGTCACAGCAGACACAGCTAATGCCTGGGAGCTGTAAGYAGTGTCTCTTAATCTTTCTAGCTTTCTATATTAAGGACATTGTTGCTTTTGCATTAGAGGRATTAGAATAGTCTTGTCTCCTCTCCAGACCTCAAGGTCCTGCCTTCATTTGCCATAGTGTGCTCCATGAAACTCTGTTTCATTAAAGCCTCCACACAGTGACCTTTGCACAATAACCTGCTCTCTGTAGTCCCTCYGTAGTCTGAGTCTGTTCTCATTTAAATTACTCTTCTGTAGAGAGAATCAAATACATCTTTTTCTCTACTTAAATGTCTGGAGCAAACTAATGTCCTGCAGTTATGAAAGGCAACAAAGGGATCATGTTTCAGAGGGCAAGGTGAGGCTTGCAATTTCTATGGAAACTGGAGACAACTGTGATGACAGGGGCCGAACAAGGAAGCAAGAACACAGGTCCATCAGATGAACAGAAACCACTGTATCTCAGACAGAGCTTGAGAAAATGAGGCAATAAATTTGAGTAGATGAAAAGTTGGACGYTACGTAGCTGGGAACCAGGTAAGGACTTGAGGTGACTTATAACACRAAAGTAATAAGGACACCAATAATTTGTATTGGGAGAAAAAGAGGAGAAGTCACAAATACAGAAAGGCTCTACTGCTTTTATTATTTTTCCCCCATGTTTTCTGTGGGGGCCATACCAGATACAAATATGACCAAATCTGAGAGTTCAGGGACATGCCTGGAGCACAGGCTGGTTGATCCCTTCTTTGTAAGGACTGCTGGCTTTGCCCACCAGAAAGGCTCAGAGGATAGGGAAGGCAGCTTGGGGAGGAGGATCACGGGAGGCATTGGTACAGGAGCTGTACTCAGGGTTTAGTTGTTKTACAGGAATTTGCAGTGTTCCTGCCTAGCTCAGGAACAGAGGGAARGTGATTAGCAGGTTGGTTTGCTGAGCCTGTGTGACCTGAATTGAAATTGAGCTACAAGGGGCCTTGCAGTTCTACAGTCTATTTCTCTGTCTCAAACCAGAATTATCTGTATTTATTATACCTGAGAGCTATCTGCTTAACCTCTACCAGAGGCTTCAGTCACTGCATGCATTTTTTTCCTGTGTTTACTAAACGTTCCAGCAGAAAACTCATGGTTTCCTCAACCACCACAAATACAATGAATTACTGTAGTAAAAGAACAACATGCAATCAAGCAAGAACAACCTAGCAGCACAGAGGCAGGAGCCCTGGCAGTCTAAGGGAAGCCCTTCTTGGACTTCAAGCACTTATTTAGTTCAAGTTGACTACAGTAGGGTATTGTCTACAGTCARGTGAAGAACAACAGTCCTTTCAGCACTCTGGGAGGTGCAGACAAGATATAATTCTTCAGCATCAGAAAAGATAACTAGCAAAGGGTCAGTGTAAAAATKTTGTTCATTGCAATGACAGAGAGAGAGGCAGAATAAATGAGRGTAGCTTCTTGTACTAGTGACAAGGATCATCCCAGATTTATCTTTCAACTGTGTCAAAGAATAACTGCTCTTCAGATTTTATTGTTAGTGCTGTCATTGCAATAATATGCTAGGAATGAACTGCTTTATTCATTGATAAGAGATTTACCTGCCATGTGATATGATGCTATTTTCATGTCAGTACTAAGACWGTATCAGAAGTCCCAGACAGCTGAATAGTACCTGGAATTAGAGGAAAGGCAAATAGTGGAAATCTGCTGCTCCCAGTTTCTGTCCTAGTACAGGTGCTATAATGTGCACTAAATCCTGATTTTATTTAAAATACTTTTATTAGAAAATGAAAGCTCTCCAATGGCTGTGGTCCGGATCCCCAAAAGGAGATCCAAGGCAGCCTATCCATTGCTGGCACAGACAGGCCTGCTCTGTCACCTCCCTGGGAAGCAAAGCTAAAAGGCCAAAGCTGTTGATCTGAATAAGCAGCCTGAGATAGTTTTCCAGTCCTAATCTGGTAAATGTGCCTCTGAAGGTTTGTTTGATGAGATGCAATAGAGAAAAAATACATTATCCTTTGCAAAGATTGGTCCATAGATCATTATTTCCGCCAAAAATTCCTATTTCAGACAAAGGAAATCAGAGGAAACCCAGTGAAGACCATGTGAAAACAGAACTCACCCATCCACCCAGCCCAGTAAAAAGGCTCCTGGTGTGACCCAATGACTGAGCTCATTTCCTTTCAAGCACCTCATTTAGCAGAAGGCCTCAAACCACTTTCACCGAACAATTCTCTTAGATTTCCATGGAATAAAACACCAGATCCAATTTACACAGTCTGCCATTTCCTTTTTGCATTAAAACTCTGAGCTGCCCTTATCAGGCCAGTGCTGCCTTATCACCTTTCCCAGAAAGGCTTCAGTCATATATATAACAGAATTAATATTCACTGCATCCTTCATGTCTCGGAGCTCACAATTTAAAATTCCAAGTGCTGGCTTGGTAGCTCCAGCAAACACTGGGAAGGATTTCCAGAATCTCTGTAGGCCCTTTCCATGGGCCTCCCAAGTACAGCAGTGCTTTTAGGGAGCACCTCCAACCACAGGCTGATCCTTGTGGACGTAACAGACCAATGGCCCCAGTTGGAACACCAGGGATAACAGACCACTGTTTTCATTTAGCTCGACATCATGATTTTTTGGCACCAGTAACAAATGCAGCCTAATGAAAAGCAAAGTTGCAGAAAACACATTTTATCATTGACTCAAAAGAGAAATCAATGTTCATATATATTAGAGGGAGCAATCTCCATTAAAAAGCAAAGGGATGAGACAACAATGTTCTTCATACCTGCTAGGATCCCATGGTTTTTTAACATGTTTTAGTCTCTGCCTTAAGCCTCTCTGTCAAAAACTGATGGGTTCACACAAGAAATCAGCCCTATCCATCTGCTTTTACTGACTCCTGGAAACTCACAGCCAATTACCAGGCCCTGCTGGTGAGGCACGTTTCCCAAAAGCACATGGAKGTTTGCAAAGAAGAGAAAGGTTTAGAAAGGTTTTTGCCTGTGAATGGTTCAGAGTAACTAGAAGATGCAGCGAGRTTCAGTGTGCCCACACTGACACAGTACACACTTGCATTTGCTCACTTAAGAGGACAAAATTACATCGAGGGGTTTTGTGGTTCCTCTGATTGCCAGGAGATTGAATGGGGCCAGTTTGGGTCAAATGAACAATTTTAAGTGCAGTGCTTTGTGCAGGTGTCTTTGTTAAAATACAATAGCAATTAAAAAAAAGAATCAAAAGTAACAGTGTGAGTCACTAGCAGCCTCTCTGTCTTGTAATCGCTTGTGGTTTAATTTACTGAAATGAAAATTTATTGGGATGTCACTGCAAGTAATTTCACTCTTTTCCTTCACRAACCAAAAAGTACAAAGCATTAAGGTGGTCAGAGCAAAAAGTCTGTCAAAGAAGGCAGCAGACACAACCGGARTCACTCACTACTCTGGCTCTAGGCCAGTGAGTGCACATTTGCATAGCTGCAGCCTCCCCCAAACAGCTGCTCATCACAGAGGGGCAAAATCCACTGAAAGAAGTTAACTGCAACATTTTCGGCAACAGCTACAAGAGAAAATGGTACATTTTGTTACTGAAAACAAGGAACTTGCAAAGTGGCTCTGGTCACGCATTGCATTATGCACATGTCTGTGGCAGCAGGACTACCAGACAGCAGGTGGAGTGAGGAACACRAACTGAGAAAAGGCACGCACTTAATACAAGCAGCAAAACCACCAGCAGAGACTCACTGCCAAGTTCACAATGAGCTGGAAGCCACAACTGTACGAAGGTGCCAGCACAGCCACTGCTTCTCACAGTACATGGTCTGTAAAGTATCCACGGCAGCCCCGAAGAGAAAAGTAGAAATGTGTTAACTGAGGAACATAAGGTGTATATTATGGGAAAATTTGAAGAAGTCAGGTCTAAGTATGATGTCAAAGTAATACTTGTACATTTGCTTGCATCTCAGAGAAAAGACTGGGGAGGAAAATCTTCTGTACTCAGGAGGATACTCCAATYAACCTGGAGTACAAATACAGATTGATGTTCAAAGCAGAGTGCAGGGTCCTCAGCACCACTTTCAGCTTTGGAAATTCTAAGTTACCTTATAGCTTGTGATACTTTAGAAAAAAATCCTGAAAAACTTGTTAAAACCAGGGATAACTAACTAAAAACTATGTGCTTTGTTTTCTGTAATCTGTCTTTAGCTCTGGTTCCTGTACACCACTGAAATTTTTAACTCTGTGCTTTGACAAAACGCGCCAGGCTCACCCTTACATGGGTGTGCTGACAAAGCAGCTGGAGAGCTGCAAGGTGGACACTGCCTTGTAATGCAAAGCCAGGACTCACCAAGTTTCTCCTGCATCCTGTCGTGGCCATTCTATGATCTGTGCTGCATGTTTGGCCTCAAGTGCTATTCACAAGCTAAATCACAAAATGCTGCAGCACTGCCCTTCATGCAATGAGGAGACAAACAGATGCGGGGACATTCATACCCCAACTTGCAGAGTAGATATCCCGAAGGATATAAACACATTTTTCATTACATATTCTGTATATAAAAACATTGCATCTAATTGAATGTGCTCAATCTAAAATAAATGTTTGCTCCCTCTCTGCAAACTCAATGGAAGTCAAAGTAAACCCATCTGTTTTAATCCCTGAGACTAACATTGCTTCCTCTCTTTCATTAACATGAGTTTTTACTGCTCTCCTTTGCACGGGAAAYGCATCAACCCTGAAGTTTGATTAGCTGTAATCAGAAAACATCCACACCTGCATTTAGGCAGTGGGAAGCTTTTCAATAGAAAATGGGTTTTGAGAACATAATGTTTCTGTTTTGAAGGGACAAATGCATCTTTCAAGGAATAAGAGCTATGCAAACCATTTATGTATTGTGTTTCTTCAAGGACAGTAATGCTATCATAGAATGAAGTGTCTTAATTGTTGAAGAGATTAATTTCTGCTCTTTGGAACTAAATATATTCAATGTTACTAAAGAAGTAATGGAGAGTTTTTCAAAGGCTGGATGATAGAACAGTCAGTGCTTATCATCTGTCCAAAACAAGGTGTCCTTTTTCTTCTCCATTTTAGATTCAAAAGACAAATGCAAGGACTGTGGTGTGGGGACCTGCACCTGCCACAAAAGCAGTGCAGACAGCACTGCAGCAGGGCAGTGCACAGAGGAGCAGGGTGATTACTGCTGAAAAAGCAGCCTGGCACAGAAGCAGTGCCTAACGGAGATAAGTGATTTTTATTCATTTTGTTTCCAAGCCTCTACTATCTTTRATGTCTGTTGAAATAGAACATTTGGAAGAAAAGTCCTCCCTGATGGTATAACTTTCTCATCTTTTGGCTAAATTCTAAGGATGTTTCTGCTCCTCATTTGTCAGGTTTCCAGGAAAGCCAGAGAAAGGCAAGATTTAATATTCCCATAACACCTAAATATAAACTGTAATCAGATTTATAAACAACATCTACAGGCCTCTTTCATAAGCTATAAAAAGCTTACAAAAGTACATCTGTGTACTTCTGTTTCCTTTTCAAAGTCTTTCACCTCTGCTTCTATTTCCCTAAATAGAAAGATAATAGTATTAATCTGTTCCTTGGGGCTTTTGTGTAGCTTCATCAATTAATATTTATGCAGTAAAATGGAATAAGTGCTGTATAAGTGCTGAGCATCATTATTGTTCTCTCTCTTCGTTAGCACATCGTGTACACCCCAAGTAGAACAGATAAACACAGAAATTAGCTGTTCTCGAAGCAAGGCAAGTGAGAAAGGCAACATGACTGCTAGAGAGCCACTAATTAAAAATGTTTGCTGTGGGTGACRTCTGTGGCAAACAAAACAACCCTCTGAGATTTAAAGAATGAAATRTATTTCTTTACTCATCTGAGCAAGTTCTGTCTGCAGCAAAGAAGTTCTGGGAATATTTTCAAATTAAATATGCTGCATGTACTCCCACAGCAGCTGTGTCTTAAACAGGAATCCAACTGAAGCAGAAAGTAGGTTTTGCATTCTAAAACCTGGAAACCTCCTCAGTGATTCTTTCCACATCTCATATATTTCCTGTGTTTATTACTATACCTGTGTTTTCCAAAGCACAACTCCCATGGAACTGACTCCACCTTTGCAACTACTATAGTAACTAATCCCCATTTCCACAGGTTTTTAATGCAGGAATTTAGATTAGTCCCAACACCATCGGGACTTCTCACTTGTCCATCTCAAAGTTGTCCTGTCTGGTCTGTCTCAAAGCACAGCTGGTGGCTCTGTTGTCACACCTGTCCAGAACATCTTGGTGTTTGCCCTCAGAACAGTTTGCCTTCAATTAGAAACTTTTCATGACGTGGCATGATTTTCCAGCTGAGGCTGCATGAGCAGTGCACAAGTACTTCTGCTGAAATAGTCTAACAGAAATAGCCTTTTTATACAGCATCACAGTCTGACATAGCAAATTGATGCACTTCTCTTCAAAATGTTGCAGGACCATAATCACAGWCAGTCTGAATGATACATCAGCTCCCAGCTGGGTTTGGCAGCAAAGGTGCAAGGGGAAGATGAGAACTTTGTGCAGAGCCTCTTGCAATTGAAATCCCTCGTTTGGGAAATTGAAAGCACRTATC
The DNA here is from genome assembly GCA_018881555.1 of Amblyornis subalaris. NCBI lineage: Eukaryota > Metazoa > Chordata > Aves > Passeriformes > Ptilonorhynchidae > Amblyornis > Amblyornis subalaris. Next base: position 2,403,710 of record JACAXG010000004.1, read on the forward strand.
AGACTAAAACCAGGTTGTGAAACCCAATTTGCTTTTCCTTCCAGAAATAACAACTTGATAATAGCATTCAGCTGGACATGGCCTTCAGTCAAGGAGAGGTGACCTTATTCCTGCTTATGCAGATGGGAGTTGAAATGCCCTTCCATGGAAATCCCACAGCCATTTAAGAGTGTGTTCACTCAAGAGACTAATCCTCTCATAACTGCTGGCTTGAGTGGCTCTTCCTGCATCCCTCTACATCACAACAGCCTCAACAGCCTCCTGTCCCACTCCTCCAACCTCCAGATAAAGCTGCTTCCTCCCTGGCTGACTTTGGTGATGACTTGCAAAATGGCAATTCTTGCYGCAGAAGGACATTAAAATGTACCAGTTCTCTGGTGTTTTGTTGATCAAGAAGCATCTTCCTGACAAACTGATTAAAAGTGTGCAACCAGGGAAGGAATAAACAATATGGAAGAAAAACAACTTTTCCCAGCTCCTGAAATCTACAGATTTGGCCTTGCAGTTAGCCAGACTGAGGCCCTGTTTGACTAAGCTACAGTATTTTACTTATCACTGTAGTAATGCCTAAGGCTCCTCCTCACRCACCTTGAACTACAGCTCTGGGTATTGCAAAGTCTCAGTGAAGAGCTCGTCCTGCATAAAATATTTGCCCTTTGGACATGCTCAYGCATACACAGACTTTCCAGGAAGGCTTTAAATAATAGGCAGATTTAGATTAGATATTAGGAAGAAATTCTTCCCTGTGAGGGTGGTGATGCCTTGGCATCASAGAAGTTGTGGCTGCCCCATCCCTGGAAGTGTCCAAGGCCAGGTTGGATGGAGCTCTGAGCAACCTGGTCTAGTGAGAAAGTGTCCCTGCCCATGACAGGGGAGTGGAATGAGATGATTCTTAAGGTCCTTTCCAACCCAAATCCTCTGTGATTCTATGAYGTGATTCCTTTCTCTGGTTTATTTCCTGTCCCACATGGAAAAGGTATCTTCTTCTCTCAGAGTAAAGAAGAAAAGGTTGAGAAGAGCTCAGAACAGCCAAGGTGCCTTCCCAGGTCTGCTCCTGCTTGAGTCTCTTGTGGCAGTGCYGCATTAAGCACTCTTTGCCTCAAACTGACACCCCCGCTGCTTCCTCCTGCATGCAATTGTCCTGTTACACAACATTAGGATTTCGGATTATGGTGGAATTGCATCATCTGARAGGAAGAGATGCAGAACTCAGAGCTGAAGTGGCCGTGCCCTTCAAAGCAGTRAGGTTTTACAGAGATACCCTGCCCCCTCCGCTCAGATTTCATTGAGAACAGCGATTACCCTTGTTCACAATGCTGYCTCTTTGAGATCAGGCTTCATGCTAAACCCATGACCGATTTTCACCCTGGGCTTTGGAAAATAATTTGCATGCTTCAAATTTTGAATTATTCAATCCAAAGTGATAGTCTCAGTAAGGGTCCATAAACTATACAGTGGATGCTGATCCCCCCACCTCATTCAAACCCAGTCTCTGAACTAGGGGAATCTGGATCACACGTTGTGCTACAAGTCAGAATTCAGCCTTCAGAAAAGACAAACTCAATGCATTTTAAATGCAAGAGTCAAATCTGGCTGGGAAGAAAGCCCACCAACTTTTTATTCTGTGATATTACTGAACTGTGTGCTACAAAATCCAAGCCAGATGTCTTTACCCAAAGATTTTCTCTCTAGGAATATCTGGCTACCTGATGGAATCCAGTTAACCCTGACACTCACAGCTATTTAAAGAGTATTGAAGCATTTATTGTTCTCAACATTTACACTTCAGGAATGTCCTAAAAGAAAAGGAGGAAGGATTCATGGTGAATGCTGTCCACTAATTTGCTTGATCTTTTCCTTTCAAGAAGAAGGAAAAGCAGTGAAAACTGCAGATGGTGTGTAAGAATAAGTGTAATATGGAGCTATAAAATAAAATGTCCATTTGCCATGGATAAGAACTAGTAAAAGGAAATCAGTGAAGCAGGACAGCTTTGCTYTGATCAAAATGAGAGCAGGATCTGCCCGTCAGAAAACAAAATATTCTTTCTTCAAGCAGACCATTATATTGCTTTTTACATGCTCTTTGCATTTCATAACCACTCCTTAAAGCATCCTAAACTTCTGGCATGTTCAAAACATTTCCAGATAAGGGGACACTTCACATGTAAAGTTTGTCTTGACTTTTCATATCCTGAGTAAATTAACAGGCCTTCTTCTTTCTTTCTGGTTTCTTTTTTAGCATGTGTTTCAGAAATGAATAAATGGTTTAGTGCATTTCTTCCATTCCTACTAGTTTAATCAATGCAATGTCTGAATCACCTCCTTACCAACAGATTTTCATTAAAGATGTGTAGATGTTGCTCTTAATGGTTTAGGGGTGGACYTGGCAGTGTTGGGTTAATGGTTGGATTTKATGACCATAAAGATCTTTTCCAACCTAAATGATTCTGTAATTCTATGCAGTGATGCCATCCCACAGCTCTGCTAGGATGTCACACCCTGCGTATGACTAAATATTAAATGCCTCCACCCTGCTACTCAGTTAGAGATGCACCCATGTACCAGAGTCACCTCCCTCCTGGTACTCTGCAAATGTTAGAGCTTTGTTGGAGAATGGTAGGAGCAAAGAGAGCATCCAGAGGCAAAGTTACCAGCAGCTTTCATGATGGGCAGTTTTGCATCCYTGCTTACTCATCTCTGTACCAATGGATGTTTGCTTGTCTGTTTTTCCACTGAGGTAGGATCAATACAGTATATTAATCAAAGTATGCCTTGATCTGCCATTGATATTTTCCATAAACATTTGTGGGACCTGTGAGAGATGGACAAAACTCTTTAAGGATCTCTCTGCTTTTCACTCAGTCCTGCCATCTGGGATTCATCTCACCTGCTTATAAATATCTGAAAGGCTGATCTCTACTACCAGACAGCCACCTGGGTCCCTTCCAACAGCAAATAGCAGGAACACATGTTGCTACAGGGTGGAATCTCTCTCCTGGGCCAGGAGGAATAGCCAAGTGCTGGTTGCTGTCTATTATTTCCACTGGCTACAGGCGAAGTGTGAACAAATAGCTGAAACCAGCTAATTTTTAGATAGTTAAAAAAAAGTGAGACAAATGTAGTCTTTGCAGCTGTATCTGTTTTGCTTCGCTTTGAAAAGATCTGCTTGGTTTTTGCAACACATAAGCAAGAATTCTTCCTTTCAGGGCAAATCCAGGAAGATTAAAGAAACTTCCTTCCCCCATTGGGACATTGTTATTCTTTCCTAGCCATCTACTACGGTTTTGTTTAGGCTCCTTCCAGCAAAGCACCTTGTAGTGGGCACGCTGAGGTAGTTGCTGGATTGAAACGAACCTTTGCATCAGGATGGAAATTCAGCAATACTGAATTCAGCAATCCTGATGTTTGAAATGAATACCGAATCGTGCATAGGCACACTGTCAAAATGTTTACATTTGTCCTTGCCCTTCCTCAATTACTAGTTTGAAAGAACATCTCCTTTTCCACCAGGCTACACTGCAGTGTAAAACTCACGTTGGGCTGTTTCTCTTCACTGGCTTTTGCTTTTAACAAGAGAAACATACACAGAACCCTACTCCCATCCAGTGCTCTGTCCATGTGACAAGCCATAGCAATCCTTAACTAGGACTGCAGACTGCAAGGGGGCCCTATCAATTAAYACCATTGCTACCAATTAGCAACAAAGGAGAAAAACCCTAGTCTTTTAAAAATGAAAGACTAATTGTAGCAGCAGTTTTTAACTACAGTTGCCTTGCAGGACTCTCAGAGGAATCCATAGTAGAAAGCCATATGTTATAGTCCACACCTGATGCTGGGAGAGATGCTGCCTTTTGTTTACTGTGTTGTAAATATTTAGATTGTACAGCAGAGTTTGGGTTGGAAGGAATGCTTTGGGTGGGGGGTTATGGCTAATGTAAACTTAAAACTAGCCTAGTTTTCACATTTTAATTTTTTTTTAACCTTGAACATTGTGTGATTCCACCTTACAGGAGCACAGAAGGTGARTGGTGCTAGAAACCCATGGGCTGTGAGGGGAGGGAGGGAGGACACACTGCTTAAGTGCCATGACTGGTGCAAGCCTAGTCTCAAAAGAAGGTGGTAAGACAAGGGAACCTGGAAGAGACTGGGAGCAGGAYTGTATAATGAAGTTACCACATGGACAGGATGAAACAACTAAAAATCACAGAGATCATGCTAAACAAACTGGAATAGTGAACTTGGTTCCTAAGCTTCTTACTGTGTCCTTACCTATCCCAGTATCACTGATGCTCATTTGCATAAAAGGATGCTTTATATATACATGCTATATGCTTTTATAACAGCAAATGATTTGTCAGCTAGCCTCCACATCCTCTCCCTGGTAATTTAGATTAATGGCATTTATGTCTTTTCTTTAAAGAAATTGTTGTCTTTAAAGAAATTGTTGTTGCAGCTTTCCCATGGTGCCAAAAGAAAGATGTCTATTGTTCTTCATGCTAATACTATCATTTTTAAAAGTCTAAGCTGTTTTTTGATTCACTTAAACTGAGAATATGAGTAGCAAAACAGAATTAAATTTGCATTGCATAAAGTGAAGATGAAAGCAKTTGGGTGGAATCTTGATCTACACTTAGGAAGCATTTTTAAAATTCCCGTATTCCCAAAATGTACATTTATATCGAGGATCAGTAGCTCGTTCAAATKATAATTTATTATAATTTATACTGTTTGGTTACTGAAATGATATGCTTTCTTCTTCCAGTAAGATTCTGGATTATCTGAGAGAATCAGAGTCAGATGTTTGTTCCAGTGGATGTAGCCATCCACTATCACAAGCCTTCTTGTGCCTTTGGATAAGAATTTTATGCCAAACATTAAAGATGGTCACAATTTAAGCATAACTTGCAACAGCTCTTTCTCTTTGGGGGGTACTGGGTCAGTTCCATAGGAGGACTGCACATGGTCTGTACATAATCTGACAGTTCYATTAAAATCCTGTTAATTAGAGCTGCTTCTATAAATTCAGGAATAAAGTAGCCTATTGCCTGTCTCACCCTGCAACACCAGATCCAGTAGSTTATCCATCATTTGTCCTTCAAGTTCTTTATTTCTTTCTGGTGATGAAGACCACAATGCTGATCAAAAATCCAAGCAAACWTGGAGAATTTGGGTACCAAGAGCCAATGACCTGGTGTATTCAGGGAGGCACCTGAGAGCAGCTGTCAGTGGTGAGTGTGCATAAGGCAGTGGCAGTACCTAGGCTGTACACTTGGATGCCTTCTCTTGCAATCCTCTGGCACATCAGAATAGGTCTTYCAGCTTTTTAATCAGTGGTAAAATGGAGGGACAATCCAATTTGTTAATTGTCTGGGAAGAAGMAGAAAACAACATTGCTACAATTTTGCTGAACAATTTGGTTTTCATGATCTCCATATCCGTATTGCTGATTAATTCACAATTCCAGCTGCCCTTTACAGTCCCTGTGAATTTACCTCACTCTAATAATTTTGTATCTTTTAAAATTAGATTTGACTGAAGCAATTTTTTTTTYCTCAACTAATTCTGATTGTTTCTAATTTGGAAGGGGAAGGCAGATACGGCTTAGCACGTCATTAATATCCCTCAACACTCTTCATTTGGCCACTGGGGAATTCTTTAGTGGCTGAATGTCAGGATTTAATTAAATGTCTTTTTTGGAAAAACTCTTTTAGTTCAGCCCTTTTCTGTTCTGAGCTACATAAATAAAGCTGSAAAACTGAACTGCTTTTTGAAAACTAGGTATCGGAAGACAATGTGTGTACAGTGGTAGTTCGCATACTTTTTGTATCACTTAAAAATCACATGGTGTCCAAACTTGAAGCATTGTATCCAAAACACTAAACCATTGGGATCATATTCTAGAATTGTGCCAAGGGAGTTATGATACACTTTCTTTGATAATTGGTACGTGTAATTAGGTTATATTTCATATAAAGAAAGCACCTAGGAAGACGAATTCTGACTCCAATCACATTAATTCACACTAAGCAAGATTTTTAATTACATCGACACAGCAAAGTGCTTAATTCACATGGCTGTATGGAGAAGTAGGCTGCAGTCTGTTTTATAAACCTCACTTCAATCTCCTTAAGACCAGTCCACCTTTCTTTTCTCTTCTCCTGTTCTCTCCTGAGCTCTCCCAGCCCGTGTTTCAGGCTGGCTGTGAGCCATACAGCACAGTCCTGAAGCTGAGCAAATGCAGATATCAGCAGAGACTCAGGGCTTTGCTAACCCATTGTTTGGAGATGGTATTTTCCTAGCAAGCACAGAGTGAGAGAGTGAGATCATGTCTGCTCATAAAAAAGTGTAGGCAGACTGCTGGATATCAAGGTAACATCAATTATTCCTCCAAATTTCTGGCRCACAGAGTGAAGCAGAGATTAAAAGCAAATATGGCCTTAACGTGCTGTTATGAGTTGTGCTGTTCAGGGCTTGGCAAATGTTCCCATCCAGAAAACCCCCAGGGAATCTACTTATTCTACCAATCAGGCCCAGGACCATAAATCATTACACTAGAAATAAGGAGCAGTGGAAAACATCAACATTATTTAACACTGTAGAGCTCTTTCTCTAGAGAAAATACAATTGCTACAAGAATGAAATACAGCTTATGGATTCGGGATGTACTTTTGCCATGGCAAACCAAACCTGGATGATCAAGCATATATGGAAAATTTTAGTGAGCCAAGTTAGCCTGAGCTACCTTTCATTTTCCTCAGCCTGCTGTGCTGACTCCAGCCTTCAGCTATGGATTGTACTGCTCTGGAGTCCCTGGAGAACTCTTCTAAACGTGGAAGTTAGGTGGGAAACAGGGCATCGATTATTATTGATCCTCCACCTCTCCCTTCATCCCAGCTAGACAAAATCCCTTGCTAACATGCCCCCGGGTATTTTCCAGAGTTGGCCTTGCACTGAGAGCACAAACAAAGCAGAAAGTGCCATCCATCTTTCTGAGTAAAAACAAGGACTAAAGGTTTTTCAGTTTACTTAGGTGAGCAGAATAAGCACCTTGGTAATTAGTAGTTTGGGGCGTTCGCATTCTGCTGGGTTTAAYGAATATTAGTGATGTTGAGGACTGCTGCTGTGAATAACAAACACTGCTGGAGCTGTTTATCAACAAAAGTTTTCAACCTAGGTCAGGCACAGAGGATTAAAAAAGCCAAAACAGTTTATGAAGTTGTAGTGGGTGAGAGACACTGCTTAAAAAACAAGAGMAACACAGGGGAAAGCTATTATACACATTATTAACTTACAAAATTTGATCTTTAGATATAATTTAATGCCTTGGGGAGGCATTCAATAACATTTTAATACTGTTAATGCCAAAGTGTTTCAGCAGTTTGTCTAGTAACAATCATATGTTGACAGAGCAAACACATGCTCTGTGATGTTTTTTATCCTAATATCTTTTAACTCTGTTTTCACATAGGTGCCTTCTTTAAAGTTCTTAGATAGGAAAGTAAGAACAACATTATGGATTATTATAAGTGAAACCAAGCTGGTCCTAGTTTTTACATGGACTCAATCTTTTTCCCAGGTATTTTGCATTTTTTTCTACACCAAGCTACCAATCACAACTAAAAGCRGTCCTAAGCCACCCCTGACAATACAGTGAGATGCTTACAAAAGTAATGAGATTTTCAAGTGTCTGTCTATGTCCTTGGAGCTTGGCCRTGGATAAGATCCTTAACATGCAGATTTGCACACCCTCCCCACCAAAGAGCACGAAATATCTTTTCTTTTTTAATTTCCAGAAAAAATGTTTGTTATAAATCCAGGATTAAGGCMAGGTGTGGTCACAAACAAATTTGGGAAGGTGAAGTAATTGCTATTTGCTGAAAGTAATTGYTTCCTGTTACGATTACCATAGCAATTAATGTAATTCTCTATAATACTATCGGGAATAATAAAGTTAGTGAAGAAGAACAGCAAACAAACACCTTTGTCTGCTCTGGAAAACAGATTAGTACCAAACCTGACTTGTTATATGGACAGCAAGAGAGCTGCATTGTCCTTAGCACTTCACTTTCTTGYTTCTAAATGCTTGGCTTAGTCAAAGTCATGAGAGACAATTAGGTTTTTGTCACTTAGCAACCATAACTGGATTCAGGAGCAAGGCAATTTGGAACAGACAGCACTTGACTACTAAACGTTAGCACCACAGCACACCTACAACCACTCACTGCTGTTTGAAACCAGGGAGTCTGGGGCACAGAAAAACAATCAAAGCACCTTTTGAAAGAAGTGCTCACATTCCATTTTTCAAGCTACTAGAAAAACTCTATCTTCCCCTGATTTCCCAGCATCCCATCACCCATACAGACGAGTTCTGTCCTTGAGACAGGAAGGACACAGCTAAGCATCTAAGGCTGTCTCAAGGCATCTCAGTGCTAATGCCACCCGAGTCAACTGCAGTGAAACACCTACATATGGTGGATGTCACAGTAGGCCTCTCCTTCTGTGTGTTCACTTGTATCWCTTGGGTGCTTTTGAGTTTCGAGTAGGTACTTAGGATGTCCTTGGATGAACAGGAAGTTTTGAATGAAAATATGATACAATGAAATAAYAAAAATTACTGTAATTCTGCATTCCCTGTAAATTACAGGACTTTGGTACTTCAACAGTGGTGGATGCATCRAACATTGGTGACAAAAATATTATTCCTTAGTATAAAAGTACTTCAAGTAACTCTGCTTTCCCTCTCCCCAAAAAATCCTAACTCAGTGGATTTGTAAAAACCCCACAGTTCTTTCTCCATCTACTCTTGTAACGTGCTGGAAGAGCTGGAGAAAGGAGTGTGGGGAAAGGGACTCCGTAGTACCAAGCACAACAGGGCAGACATTCTGGCCCAGACCTTGATGCATACCCACAGTGCAAGTAACGAAATATATGCTAAGAGTTATTTGAGAAAATAAAGCACATAAGACAGACAAGTGACTGATTTGGAAGGACCACAATATGTAGCTAAGACTCAAGGTCTAATTCTGATACTGGTTGGAGCCATTCACATCAGGAGCTCTGAGAGACTCAGCTTATATCTGTGCATACTAGGGCAGCATCAGGCACATTCTGCTTTCAGGTCTTACCTAATAAAAGCACTCTTGACTCACACAGCATCATCCAGGAGTAAGTCAAGTGTGTATTTTCCTAGGAGTTTAAACACAGCCTTGAAAAATGTTTGATGGATATTGCAGGAGTTGCCAACGGAAGCAGAAGCCCAGTGTGGCTGGTCTCAGAGCACTAAAGGATGAAGAGACTTTTACTCTGATATTCCAGCATCCAGCTAAGCCATTCAGTTCTGGAAGACTGAATAGATGTAGTTGAAAATCACAGTAGCCGAGTATTTCTCAYTACTTTTTGCTGCTGAAAATGCTAGGGAAAATGGAGGAAATTACTTTGGCTGRGGCATGCAATGCTTGCCTGGAAGTCCTTAAGTATTTTGTTCAGCCCCAGTACGCAGAAAATAAAAACGTCTGAACATATTTATTGAGAGTTTAGTTCTCTGCTTGTGACACTTGACAGCAGATCTGTGACTGGCTGGAGATTGGTGCTGAAGTGTGGGGAAGAGCAGCTCTCTCTTGCCACATCACCTTGCCTAATCTCTGGCACTAGTGACCTGCTTATTGATCATTCCTGGAAGATCCAGCTTTACAGACATCATCCGCAGGGATGCAGCAGAAAGAGAGTCAACAGATGAAAAGTGGAACCTGCAGCTCTGGGGCCTTGGCAGCTAAAGAGCAACTGCCTCCCCTCAAAGCAGCTCTTGTGATAGCAGTGTCACAAAAGTCTACATTCACCTGAATTAGTACAAAATACAACAACATTCTGGGTATATTAGACATGTATTAATTATGTTCTATAGAGAAATACAATGACATTTAAATTGTCTCTAACAATGTAACTGCACCATGAAACTGTATTTCCTTATGCTAAAATAAGAAACAATGATTGTGATGATATTTTTTATTTATTAAGAAATACTATTCTTTTTTAACTTATGCTTCTCATTAGCAAAAAATAATGGATAACCATGGATCTAATTCTCGGGCTCAATTTGTGCTTAATGATATGTCAAATCTGCTCCTTAACTGCCAGAGAAATGTGGACTTCTGGGTGTTTCCTTCAGTTCCTTTCTTAAGTATGTGCAGCATTCCTGCCACCTAAAAATTTGTTCTATAAAAGGCTATTATACTTTAATACTGGGAGATCCTACTCTTCCTAGTCATTATACTGGAAGGCCTATGTGTTACACAAACATTTATTAAAATATTCATATTCCAAACCTGTTTCAAGACATACCTTATAAATATTCAGATGATCTTAGATTCTGAAAGTTACCAGGGATTAGTCTAATATTTTCCAGCCAAACCCCAGAGTTTTAGGTACTGAACTGAACATGGTGTTCCTGAAAGAGAAGAACAAATTGGAATAGTGTAAATGTTAGGGGAGGTATGACCCAGAAGCCAAAACTTCAAATACTTTTCCCTGAATCATCTTATTCTGTGAGCCTTGAAACCTGCACAAACACCATTTCTTCCTGGGACAGAAACAGGAAGAATTTTAAATCTGGAAGGCTGAAAATAACTGTCCCCAAAATCTTTCTGTCATATCTCTGCTGCCACATTAGACTCTAGAAAAGTACAGAAGTGTGTGAAAGTCTGGATGTGAGCACTTGACAGTGTGTCATGCTCCGGGCTGACCTGCCATTCCAGAGAGTCACAGGGTGACTGTACTGCAGGCCGTGCTGAGCAGGGCAGCCTGAGCTCTGCCAGCTGCAGAAGCAAACATGAAAACAACTGGCACTGAATCCTTTTGCTACAGCAGCACATCTGCATCCCCTCTGGATCAGTAAGCCCTGGGTGGAGAATCCCTTGTCTTACCTGGTCCTTCTTTTCCTCTTTCTCTGTGTGCTTTTCAAATAGCATCAGAAAATAGATGGTCTATCCCTGGCATTGAACCTCACAATTTTGCCCAAATGAGCCTGAACCACAGAATTTTTTGCAGATTATGATGAAGCTGGACATGGCTGTCTATTGGCCAGTGTCCTTGACAGGACATAGCCACACAATTTCAAAGATTTTATCTGTGGTGTAAATGGCCAGACAGAACAATGCCTTCCACAGGCTTTCTGTTCTCTGAGTCCTTTCTAACTCTTATCTTTTCCTACTGTTCATGCTTGTTGCTCCTCTCTATTTCCCTTTCCCTCTATGTTACCATGCGGGATAAGCAATGCATGCTGAGTACTGTTCAGAAACAGCCCAGTGATCTGCCAGTGAATTCTTTCTGTGAATGTTTGAATTCTCCACGTGTAACTTACAGATTTAATTTGGTCCCATTATATCACTGAAACAGAATTCTGCACTTTCACTCTTCTCTGTCCTGGGAGATCTTATGCTTTCTTACGCTATTCCCAAAAGCAGCTGCACAGGACATCATGTTTTGTGATGGTTTTATTTTTGGCTGGCTCATAATTAACTGTTAGGTGGTAAGTTAAAGTGTTGTTTTACATCCCTTGTCTAACACTACAGACTGACTGCTCAGTGCTTTACAACTTTGTTTTTTTATTATTATTTAAGGTATTGCGACATTCTGAATAACTTAGAAAATTACTTTATTTGACTTTATCATTTGCTACCACAGAGGACTCTTCAGCTCCTCACACTACCTGCTGTTGCCAAGCTGATAAATATGAAATATTGCCTGTTGATAACCTGCAAGGAATATTATTTTCCTCAAGTGGAACAAGCTCTCCAGTTGTGACGTACTAGAGGGATCTTTACGCCAACTGCCACCCATTAACATGCTAATCAGCAGCAAAGGGAAGAGGCAGAGCCAAAACCACAAACCCAAAAACTCATCAAAGCTTGAAGGAAACTGCAGTCCTACCACAGTGGTGKTGTACCAGCTCTAACACCAGCTTGTGCTCAGGCTCAGTATATTCATCCTCAGGTGCAGAGGTGAGGACCTGCAGGACAAGTTACCCCTTTACCCACAGTTCCAAAAGATTTTACCAGAACTCATGACCTTTGCTTTCCCAAATCCTGCCTTCCCACGGCAATTGAGAAAACAAAAAATACAAAATGTTCACAAATTACAGGCTCTAATAACTTGTCCCTTAGAAGAAACATGTTACTCAGAGATGATCTGTACATTTAGTCATTAGAGCCAACTTTAGCACTTGATTTCCAAACTGTGGCTCAAATTGTTATTACTTTTAAAAAACCACRCATTGCATCAATACATAGTCTATTTCTTGGAGTTAGCTGTTAATTGTGGAAGGATTCTGAATTTGTTGCCTTCATCATAAATAAAGTGATGTTTCACTTGCAATTTCTGGCTTTTCATGCCCTATGAAACACTCACAAGCAATCTCATGTGGCATTAAAGTCACCACACCACGTCTCTCAACATCATTAAAATAAGGAATAAGATACTCACCTCCGCTTAAAAATGCAAAGAAAATTTTCCCAGCTGCAATATTTTCTCCTCTGTAGAAAAGATTTTGGGATCTTTTTTAAAAAGGACAAAATGAAAACCAACATTGCACTGAAAAAAACCAACAAGTTCCTTTCCCCTTTTAGAAATCAAATGCACAAATACTGATTCTTCCAYCACCTTGCCTCACTTCTTTGCTACTAAAACATCTCTTTAGCATAAAACCAGTAACAGCCTGGAGGGTGCAGCCAGTCTATAAAGCTCAGATGGGGTGAAAACCGGAGTCTTGAAACTTTGCAAACAAGTTGCTCTGAGACAATTTTCCCACAGCTGAATCTTTGCCTGGTCTGCTCTCATTTCGCACAGGTAGTTATGGCATTGGCAATTTGAAGTACCTTGCTGATATTCAGCATGTTATTTCCACTCCTATAATTGAGTTGTGCTGGTTTGACATTTTGATTCAGCACTGTAAGACGACTCGATCCAATTTACYGAAATTTCTGTGGTTGATTCAAAAATACTGATTCAATTTTTCAGTGCATTCATTAAGGGAAACATACTTAACCTTACATTTGTTTGCAGAACTCATTCATCAGGAACAAGAGGAACATCTCACTCTCCCTGGAGTAAGTCACAACTTTGAGCAAGGATGGATCTGACCTGAGGCTTGGTTTCCACAAAGATTTTCTRGTTTCCCAGATGGAGCATAGTCCCATGAAACCCACCTGCAGAGCTAGTTCTGTACTCTCTTGACCCTGCATGAAAATCTAAAGGGTTTCCACCTGCTACACATTGTGTGAAACAAGAGGGAGAACAGAGGCAGCAATAATGGCAAAGGACCAACTCAATGCAAGSTGTTATCTGTAAAATCCAGATTATCATAGTAAACATGAGAATTGACAATATAAAGTGTTCATAAACCAGCTGCTTGCTCTCCTCTGTTTCTGTGGACAAACCCTGGCTCTTGCTTCTGCACACCCTTTTGGAATAGATACAGATTTTACCTGGATGATGGCTCAGGAGCCTCAGGATGCTGCCCCATCAATTCCATGCCCTCTGCAGAAGTTCATCCACAGCCAACCAAAGCCTGAACAATACATTTTCCCTCAAATTTTCTAGGTCACATTATGTGACCCAGCTGGTAAAATGCTCAGCACTGCTGATGGAGGAAAGAAAAAAAATCATGGTCCTTAACACCCTCTTGCCACCAGCTTCTTTTTAACCTGGGGGAAAGGGAAGCTGTGGTTTCGTAAGATACTCTTCAGCTTCAATATCCTGAAACATCAGCTGCAAAAAGGTGCTTATATGCATCTCTTTGTACTTACTGTTTCCACTAATGAATTTCACCACTCTGCGTTGCTGTTGCCATCAAAATGTACTCTCAGTGTATAAAGCAAAGCTCTTCAACAGTTTTTCTAATGGATGTGGGTTGTCAAAAGCACAGGAMCAATGGAGGGGACTAAAAAGATGTTTTTAAGTAGCTTGTTCATAAACACACATGAAATATACATTTCAGTGTATTGGCCATAGACTTAGGGATTTCAGAGATGCCTGGGTAGATTCTTCCCATACAAAGGTACCTTACACAGATGTGCTGTACACACACTCACACACACATCTAAATCAATTATCTCCACCTGTAGACCACACTCAGGAACTACAGAATGACAGGAAACGGATGCGAAGTGCAATAACCCTGCTGAGCCCTAGACACCAGCACCTGTTTCCAAAGATCTGTTCCAGAAGCAAATGGTGTTGGGAACTTGGAGAGATCCTGGTGGTGGTTGTTCAGATGAGGTTTTCAATTTTTTTCCATTTCTCAGTGTAGCAGAGATCTTTTTTGAATCAGAAATAGCTTCATATGGCTCGGAGCTGACTCTCCAAAAACCGGTCCATTGCAGAATTCTCTCATCCTCTGCTTTTAATACAGTATTAATGGATCTCTATCTCAGCATTACCCGTTAAAATGTGAACTCTATTTGAATTTTTTCTTACATTCCTAAACTTCCAAAAAAAAAAAAAGACTACGAAAAAACAAGTATATCTTCCATAGACCCCTACTAATTGATCTTACAATCACTTCTAAATCTATTTGACAAACTTTTAAATTCCTTACCTCAAATTAAGAGACAGGATTTTTGTGAGCTTCAGGCTAACAGAATAAAACTTAAAAGCTTCTCATTTGTATTCCTAGGAAGCAGCTGAATCTTTATGCTTTTCCTGCCTCGATTTTTCCAAAACTTGAAGGATGGAACAGTAGTAAGGATCTCTAGCACTTGTCACGTTAGGAAAATAATTAAAACAAGCATTTTTTCCGTTCAGTAAAACTGTGACTTTTCTTTGGTCTTTCTTCCCTAATTTCAAAACTGCAAAGGATGAAGCCTTCAGAAATTATACTTAAAAGTGATTGGTTATGAAAGTCATTACATACTTGATTGTGTGGCACCATTGATTAGATATTTTCTACTTAGGCCCAAAATCAGATTAAATAACACCAGTGAACAGGCAGTTCATCAGGTAGGGATGACAAAGGTAGATCACTATGGAGTGAGCTGCCACTTCTGCCAGCGTGACTCCAAAGAAAGATGCAGCCAGCTCCAGAACTGYCAGTGGGAATGAGCCAGCCTGGTCCCAGTGAAATCCATCAGGGGCTGCTGCTTCTGTTGCTCTGCTGGCATCTGTAAGTGCACAGAGGCAAACACACTTTCTATATCTCACAGACTGAGAGGCCTATTCCATATTTTCACATAATTTTTATTTTGACCCTATGATTAGAAAAATTCCTCAACTTTGAAAAACAATAAAAAATGCTCATAGCAACTCCTGATTTTCATAGCTTCTGTACAGCTGATGGCACAACAGCCCTGAATTTGCTTTGCAATGGTAATTTCAGCAATTTAAGCTTAAAATGTTCCCAGGGCAAAAATTAGGGCTATGTCTAACAAGTACATTAAGGCTTATTATGCCTATTAAGGACAAGGAGTCACCCTTGTTGTGACTGCACATTACCTTTGAAAGCTGTTCTGGGCAGTGTGCTGATTCCCTAATCAAACCAGCGTGGGAGGTACTTTTTAGTGACATTTAGAAACCCTCAATTACAAAACAACTAGCTAAAAGGGCAAAGAAATGAGTTTTCCTAAATGCAGAGGCAGAAAACAAAAACAGACCTTGGGCATAGGCAAAGAACTGGAAGCATTTTTTTTTGCGTTCTGGTTTTTGCTTTTATTCTGTTACTTTGGTATCTTAAGATACTCAAAATGAATAAAAAACCTAGTATATGAGGGGAAAATAACCTTGTCATTTGAGGAATCTAAGATCTAGAAATTGCCCAAGAGACAGAAATCAAAGATATTTTGATCTTGCAACATTCAAAATATCAAGTATATCTTGTTACTTTTAAGTATTTTTAAAATTTAAAAATTCAAGAAGTGCTGGCTCAAAGTTTCTATGAAGTTAAAATAACTTCAGTAATCTTTTTTTTCATCTTCCATAAATATTTTATTGGTGGTTCAAAATGAGCATATGCTTCCAGAATGTTTATCTCATGGTTGGTATCCTCCAAGGAAACCAGATGGCAAAAATCATAAATCCTTTTCCCTTCTGCTCTTTGACAGTCCCAATCAAGAAAGTTATGAGGCCAGAAGATCGGGTTTCTGTCCTGTTGTTATAAAAATAGGTTTTTTGTGCATCCAGTGTGGTTTCAATTTTCTCAAAGTGCACAGTGGCAAATGCCAGTTTAGTGAGGTATTATATGCAGACAGCTATTGGAAGAACATAAACCACATTCTCTACTTTGTGTGAAGGCACTGATGTATTATTTCACAGAAGAGTAGATTAGATCAGAAGCACTTTGGGGTTTTGATGCATAGTACCAGATAGCTACAGTTTAAATTCCAAGCAATCACACAAAAAGATGTCACTCCTAAACAGTAGACAAGGATTTTGTCTTAACAAGTTGAAGTATAACTACAGACAAAACTGACATGGTAGGCAAATATTTTAGGCCTCAACCGCAAATGGAAGGTATAATCTGACTACTGACTTAATATCAACAGCATGGTTAAACAGTTCTGAAATTCTTTTGATCACTCACCTTAAAGAACCCTCACAAGATGAAAAGAAATCATTATCATTAATGTTCACGATTTCAAGATTGAAAGCTTGAAAGAATTGACAACTCAAATATGACAGTTAAGACTCTGTTGGYTGCTCTTAAGACTTGTGGGGAAAAAAAGTGTATAATTAGAGCTCTTTGATTACCTGAAGGAAGTTCAACACTTTACAAATTAGTGCTCCAAACTGAAATACTACTGGAAAATTTTAAAGTTTTCTTCACAAGAAATATTCCAACATGTTTTGATGAAGGATCTGCAAAACAATGTGGATGTTTATTTCAATTCACTTCAGCATATACTGTTCCCAGCGAAAACAGCTGTTAAAATCTGAACCTTCCTACAAAAATTCATGCTTTATTAACTTCACCTTTTGTTGGAAAATCCTCCCATCAAAATAGTTTCAAGATTCATGAGAATTTCCTGAGGAAACAAAGGCAGGGGGAAATGATAAATTAAGAAAAATGCAACACAAATGCCAGATTTTATTGAGGTACTGCGTTCACATTGGTTTGTGCATGAACRGTCACATTTGGCTAAAGATAACTGTGTTCATGACATGAAGACACTACATTGAGATGGCACATGGGGAAAGCTTATAATAAACCTTGGTCAACATGGTGTGCCAAATTCTGCTCCGCTTGACAACTCTGTTATCTCACTGGAATTGCACAGGGTAGAGACAACAACTTGCATCAAAATGACTGACAGCAGTAGCTGGTATGKGCAAATCAAAACATACAACTTTCTCAGTACAGCAATCATACACAAACACATCCTGGCACAGCTTCAGATCGGCCTCTGGTTATTGACAGTGCTTGTAATAGACAGGAAACACCTCTGGAAGAGTCAGGTTCTCGTGGTTTGCAGTCACAGTCCATCCTTGTGGCTTTTAGGAAATTTCTTGAAGCCACTTGGCTCTGTCAACAGCTTGTTTTGGTGGGGGTTTGTGAAGGATGCAGCTCTGTATCTGCAAAACACCAATCAAAGTTAAGAATTAGACTGAACAGGAGATTTTTTTCCTCTGCTGCTTAGCAGAGTTGATAAAGATCCTACAAAAAATCCAGAACAAACCACATGGCTCAATCCATTTCACTGACATTACTTCTTTCCAAGTATCTCATTATACTCCTAACCTTTATCATGTGAAGAACTACACCTCTAAAGGGCATTACTACAGCTATGAAACACTAAGTGCCTCCTCTGCGGGTGTATGTGGATGGGCAGCTCTGCAGCTGCTCCTCTTCTGTGCAAGTGAAGATTTCCCCATGCACCTGATAAAGGCCCAAGGCACAATGGTGCTAAAACAAAACAAAAAAGGTTTAGCAGATAAAGACAGTCATTCATCTAACATTTCTATGCACTTCCTCTTGGAAAACGCACCATTAATATCTACATTAAACTGCGCATTTAATTTCTTTTTAATGATAGACATACTCACAATGTGTGCCTTTAACCCTGAAAGATACCAGAACATATTCCAAACTACATCTGAGGAATTTCTATACAAATGAATTACTCTACTGCTCATTAAAGCAGGATTGATACTGAGGTAAAGCTCAACAGCTGTTGGTACAGATGGGTATAGAAGCAAGTGCTTGTCTGGATATGCAAAAAAATGGACATGCACTGAAGTCTGGCTGGATAATTTCAGCTAGCTCAGTTCCTGACAGAAGTTCTGAGGCATGAAATCTTGGATTCAAGGCAGATGGCAACTCGCAGCAAAGAGCATCCTAACCAGCAAAGAACATCACATCAGTACTGGTTCACTGAGATGAATGATGCTCATCTGAATGATCAGTGGTACTTTTTGTAGATTCTAGATTATTTTCTGCTTAAGGTTCTGAGGATGGTTATACATTCCTGACCAACTTAAATTAAAACATGAGACATACACGTAAAATTAGATTTTGTACCCTCCCRCAGCACTGCCATCTGGCTGACAGCAGCATGCCCTGGCAGCCCAGAGGGTTTAACACCCTGGGGTATGTTAAACACCCAATAACCAGCTGCTCAGAAGAAGGGATTATCCTGCTGTATTTAGCCTTGGTGCAGCCTCAGCCTTGAATGCAGTGTCCAATTCTGGGCTTGTCAAGGGTTAACCTGGAGGCAGGCTCCAAGGCTCCAATAGAAAGAATAAAAAATAATAAAAATATTAAGGCATAATGGACAAATCTCATTCTCCTCCCAATACATTCCAATCCTTCTCACTGATCACGCAAAGGACATAAACATGAGGTTCTGATCTTATCATTAAGAGTTCTTATTGCCGCTTTATGGGATAAAGAGAGTTTTCTGTAGTGTAGTGGGATACATCCCATGGAAGACAGTTCCCTAAGAAGTATCTTCAGCGTGGTTCCAAACCTTCAGGGAAACACCACAGCTTGCCCTGGTTTTGCAGTGGTGTATCCTCTCTCCCACAATACTCTCGGCAGTTTGTGGGTCACAAGAAAAGTCTAATGGGGTTAAACATTTAAGAATAAGGAATTCCAGCCTAAAGGCACTCAGTAGCACTGTCCCCTGCTTTACTCATAATCTCCAAAGGCTGCAAAGTTCATCTGCTCACAACATAAAAATGTTCTTATTTTAGGCTGATGAATTTCAATCCCCCCATGTCTCATATTGTGATTTATAGAGAAATTTAGTTTGGCATTATTCCAGATCACACAGCACAGCTCACAGAAAAAAAAAGGTGAATGCTTCTAAAGATGCACTTCCTGCCACTCCYGTCTTTCTCTTCCGTTAGGCTGCTGGTCTCCGTATTTAGTCTTTCATGTGACTGCTTTCCTTTCTCTCTAGCTTAGAGAAGAGGTTAATATGTGCAGAAAATGCCTACAAAAGTATTTATAACAGTCTTACATASTCCCATAAGGTAATGCAGCTGTATGAGGCTTGCTTCCCGGGCCCAAAGCTCCTTCCCCCCATACTGCTTCTCTGCACTGGCAGCCGTCCAAATTTCAGTAAGTCTTTTGGCTGCTATTAAGTACTGCACTTAGCTTATCTGCAACAGCAAGGTCACCCCTTCGATCTCACCAATCCACCTACGAAAGGGTTTTTTTTCTCTGCAACTTTCAGTTTCTCTGCACAGCGTGGCTCAGCTCGGCTTCTTTCGGCTTGGCTGCTTTTCTGCTTGGCCTTGGTCCAGATGGCAATAGAGCAGCTCCTCTTGGGTCCAAAATGGCATGGAACCGGTGGAGGTGAGGCCGGGGCCCCCGCCAGCCCCACAGGCTGTGGGCCCCTGGCCCGGGGGCGGGGGGAGAGGCCACTACTGCTAATGGTCAGCAGGGAGCAAGGGAGCAAGAGAGGAAGTGAGAGCAAGTGCTGCGYCACTTCCTAGGTGGTTTTTTATAGCATTCCTTTCACAGAGACATCACAGGAACACTAAGTGGTCTATACAACTGTCCTTTACCTGTTTTAACCAATCAGATTTGTCTCACACTGGGTCACACCATGATAGGGCTCCACAATTTAAGAAGGATATTAAGGTTCTCGAAAGCATCCAGAGGAAACCAACAAAGCTGGAGAAAGGGCTGGAAGGACAGCTGGAAGGAATGTCCCATGAGCAGTGGCTAAGGACTTTGGGCTTGTCTAGTTCAGAGACAAGGAGGCTGAGGGGTAACCTCACTGCTCTGTCCAGCTTCCAGAGGAGGGAAATGTGAAAAGAATGGTGAAGCCCTGGCACAGGTTGCCCAGAGAACCTACGGATGCCCCATTCCTGGATGTGTTTAAGGCCAGGTGTGATGGAGCTCTGAGCAACTTGGTCTAGTGGAAGCTCTGAGCAACTTGGTCTAGTGGAAGTTGTCCCTGCCCACGGCAGCAGGATGGGAACAACTTGAAGGTCCCTTCCCACCTAAACCGTGCTCTGATTCTATGATCTCTTTTCCCTGGTATCTAGTGATAGGATGCATAGGAATGGTTCAAAGCTGCACCAGGGGAGGTTTAGACTGGACATTAGGAAGCATTTCTTTACTATTTAGTCAGCTATTCTTCTTTAGTTGTATTTGAGGATTTGGTTTCTCCTTTTTTACTACAGTACTCTGCCTTTTATTGTATTTCACTTTTTTTTATTTCAGAACATTTCTTGAGGGCACCGAGCACCGAGATCATTCTGAAAGGTAGTTTTAGCCCCAGAGCCTTGTAACCCTTCTCAGGGTGGTGTCATTCATAAATATTATACATCTGCTCTTTAGTCCTTCAGCCAAGCTCTTGCTGCTCATCTGGGATAGTGTACCAAGACATCCTTCTTCCCTCCAAAAATGCATTTGAGAATGAGTCACTGAAAACGTCTCTTTGACTGCATTTTCACAAAGATCTGTAGCCATAGCCCCTTGTTCCCACTTAACTGAGAGGCAAAATTACCTTGACAAAGAGAAATTAGATTGGTTCGTCATGATTTGTCTTCACGAAATCTGTGTCAGATTTTTCTTGTGCATAGCTCAACTGTTTAATAATTTAATATATTATCACTCTAAGTTAGAAGCAATGTCTCCAGCTGTCTAGTTCCTCTCCTTCCCCTTTTTAAAGCTAGGAGCTGTGTTTGCCCTTTTGCTGGAAAAGAGCACGCAAACAAGCTTGAATTGTATGCTGAACCACATGAGTTGCAATGGGTCCTGTTCCTAATTAAAACCCAGTGAATCTGGCAGAGGAAATATGCCTGCTAAAGAAAACCTAATTGGCACATGAAGCTTTCTCACAGCAGTACAAATTTGTAGCCACTGATGGACTCTCTGGCTTAATGCTGCACTGTRAAGTGGCTCCCCATGACAGGTGTGGGTATGAAATCTGCCACAAGCACATGTGAAACACAGAGGACAAAAAACAACTAGAGACCTGGAATTTCTATCAACACTTAGCCATATTAYGTGTCGAAGTTCAGAAAAGATCCTTGCCTCCCTTTCCATTTTCACAGGAAGTTCCCAGCTCTTCCATTCTGAATYAGGAAGCAATAAGGCTCACAGGCTAAGGACAGTTTTCCTGAATTTAGCTCCAAATGAAGTCTCAAGTATTGTTAGTCTTCACTACAATGCCAGCCTCATTTTGCCAACAAAAAGAGTTGGCTAATTCATCCATAAAAAAAGCTTTCAAATTTTTTGGTCTTTATATAATGCATGCATTCAAACCCTTCAGAAGTCCTTTGCAGCTGCCTTTCATTTCTCTCCGTTTTTCTCCCTGTAAGCAACTGTGGTTAGCAGACACCCTATAAACATCTGCCTCTTACCACGGTAGGAAAGCAGGCAAAGAGAAGCATGAGGAAACGAGAGGCTCATGGCCTTCAGAAAGCAATGCCACATTCACAGACCTCAACTCATCTCAGCACTTGGTGCCTGCCTCAGATATTTTTGGATTTTCTCACTACAGACGGTTTTCTGACTGCAGGATCCATTTTAGTCTTCCCATGGCATTTTTCTCCCACAAGCCATTTCATTTGCAACAGCAAAAAAAAATGTGTGGAGGTGGTTAGGAGTTTTTAAACGAGTTTTGTTATGCTCCAGTATTTTCATAAGGACAAGCAGCCAAAATCAACCTGTTATGCCGATGAAGAGGTCTGAGAAAGATGCATTTGCACTTGGGATGCACAGGGTGGCTTTTTTGAGGGTACAAGAGAAAATACATGAAGCAGGGAACTCTTGACTCATTTACTTTCCTGCTCATCTGAAAACAACTGCTGAGCCAACAGGACCACTTATTTTTCCTGTGACAGACATTTTTCCTGTGCAGCTATTCTCACATTCTGTGGCTGTTCAGCCATGAGCTTTCACCCCCTGCAGAAAGTAAAATGCATGTTTCATGCCATCTGAAGTCTTTTGCATTATTCATAAATTCCTCTTAAGTCTGAAGKACGATTCATCCGTACTGGTGTACGTTTTAAACACTATTTTGCATGGTCTGTGCCATAGGCAGTTTGACCTTTACACATGATTTCAGCATAAGAATCAAGTTTCTGGCAAGATAACCCCCTCCAGTTATCTATCAGACTTAACTCGGCACTCATTCCTGCATCCCCAGGAAGCAACATATGACTAAACTGCCCACCAGAAACTTCACTGCCTTCACCCTTTGTCACACAGGAGACTTTCTGGCAGTTCATCACTAAAGCAATTCTTTTGCTAAGTTACAGTGGCTGCCTCCTTAGTAAGCTCTGGTGCATTCAGGACAGCTCAGAGAAAGGACAACAACAGCATAAAGGGAATGCAATCTTCTCTGGCACATAACCATGATGGAGTATTCATGTACCAGTAAATCAAGAAGAGATTTGTCTGGGGAAGGACTCTGTCCAAGTCCCTGCAGACACATCCCTGAGCAAGGACAGCATCAGGGCAGTGTATAAATAAATCAGAGACAGTTTCCTAGTGCTTTTCAAAAAGTTAAAAACYGACATAAAGAATCATGGCATTTTATAAAATCCATGTAAAACAGGGTAGAGAATATACACATACAAGAGAGTAAGATGAAAATACATGTKGTCACAGTACCTCTTTTCTTTACAGCATTGATAGAATCCATCCAGTGCCTCTGTTTTTTAACATATTGAACTCCCTCTAGTCTCACTGTCTGTAAAACAAAAGCATTTTTAGTAGAACTAACAGCATTATTCTTCCTTCAGCTGCAAGTAGTAACACACAGATGTGCCCACTGCACTAGAAAAACTACAGCTCCTGGAATCTACAAATTTTAGATGATAAGACAGATCAAAACCACTCCACTTTGCATTCGTGGGCCTCGGGGAGGGTGCAATTAATAACTTGCTTGTGTTAAAAAGGAATAAACATCAAAGTGAAGAGGAGTTTAAGGTAGCAGCCCTGTGGCATACTTTGGGCTTGTAGCAGGAAATCAGAAAGTCTCCTAAAAGAAAATGCATTAAAAATTTCCCATAGTCAAGAAAGTAGACCAGAAATCTCAAATGTTCATCTGTTTCCAAACAGTTACTATTGCTTTCAATGCACCTTCTATCCAGTGACCCCAGAGCTCCGTGCGTGTGTGTGTCTAGGTTCACAACACTTCTGTGCATGAAAGAAGTGTTACCCATGTTTACAGAAAGATTGAAGTGATGACAGGAGCAAATAAAACCATTTTTAGTTAGGCATTTTACCAGTTTCCCACAAAATCTTTAATCTGTCATCTACTATCTTTTGAGCCTTTGGTTTTGAAGCTTTGAATATTTGGCTTYGTAGCATTTGAATATTGTTTTCAAAGCACAGCTTCAGAGGTTAACATCAGTAATAGTTATTAAAATTCCACCAGCTAACTGATACAGGCACCTGCTGGGAGCAGAAGGGCATCAATCTTTTGATTCAGTGCAGAGAAGTTGAGCTTGCCCAACTGATCAGAATAACTAAAGCAAAGGCATCCTGGATCACTGCAGGAAGGGAGGAGAGAGATACTCYGCCAGCTTCCATTGATCCCTGCTGACAGCTGAAGAAACAAAGCTCTAGAAGAAAAGACTTTCTTAACCACACGTTGAACTTAATTTATTTTCTTTTTTACCTGATGTTCATTCTTTCATTCCCCTCTCACTTTCCTCATTCTGTTTCCAGTCCTAATTCTCTGCTACTATGCTTCTCATGCTAGTCACCATATCTAAGAACAACAGGTCATGCTTGGAGTCCCTCCTCCCTTTTCTCTGTCCTAAATCTTTAGTTGCTCCTGTACATGATTCCCCATCTGCCAGGCTCCCTCTCCATCTCTCTCCCCAAGCACCAGGCTCTGCTCTCCAGCCTACCCACAGCCACTGTTCCACTTCCTGGCCCCCAGGACTTTCTCCATCCCCTCTGGCACTGCTGCCTCTCTGCATTCAGTATTCTCCTTTATCTACCAGCTACAAAACCTCTCCCTGCTTCATCCTCTCATTTAAGTCTCCTGATAGAGCTCATCAATCTTCCTCCCAGGCCTCCCTGTATTTCCCATTACCCCCTAGTTCAACACTGTCTTTGACCTCATTTTCCACTTGCCCACTGTGTTGGCTTGGGCCACAACAAAGAGAAAAGAAAAGAAAAGGAAAAGAAAAGGGAAAGGAAAAAGAGAAATGAAGAAAAAAGGAAAGGAAAGGAAAGGAAAGGAAAGGAAAGGAAAGGAAAGGAAAGGAAAGGAAAGGAAAGGAAAGGAAAGGAAAGGAAAGGAAA